>JBCEWC010000219.1:0-68164 GCA_038996855.1 Solanum aculeatissimum
GAATATAACACGTAAAGACAGATACAGATCGAGTTTTGTAAATTTAGCTAAAAACGTTTAACTTTCAACCTAAATTATATGATATGTGTGTGGAGAAATATTTAGGTAATTAATAAGTAACTTTGTCATACATAGTTACATTAGCGGCAGAGTCAAAGACGCATGCACTTCTTTCATCAGAAAATTATATATTGTATATACAAAGGCAATATAATTCTTTTTAATGTATATTAAATATTGAATTTTCACATCTTTTCCTTAATTTACTTTTTATATTTTTAATTTCTTAGCAAATATTTTGACTCCATCTCTGAGTTAGATTAGTGTGCACTTCGAGGTGTGAAGTGGAAAAAAAGAATGTCACAACTAGAGTTCTGTATGATACAAAAAATATATTGCATCGTCAAATATATATATATATATATAACATATATAGTCACGATCATTCTGAACTCAGCGATTCTAAATTTGAAGTTGGCTATAGTGTTAAGGACCAGAGTCACTATAGTAATGGTCCATACTAAAGACTAAAGAGGCTAAGACAAAAAGACAACACAATAATGCAGATGGGTACACAGTGCAAAGATAACACAAAAGACTTTGTTATAAATTAAAGATGTGGCTAAAGTTTAAATAGCCAAAAGTTTGTGTACTACTATGCCAAACATATATTGTAGGAGTACTATTTTAGCCAACTTTGGCCAATCTATGAAAAAAGAAAAAAGAAAAAAGAAAAGAAAATGAATATTCCCCCGATTACTTTTAGTTGTCAATAGCAACAACATACTCAGTGGAATCTCACAAGTGGAGTCTGGGGAAGGTGGAATGTATGCAGACCTTATCACTACCTCAGAGGTAGAGAAATTATTTTCTGGGAACACTCGTCTCAAAAATCCATAAGCAGAATAATATATTCCTTCTATTTATTTTTAATATTCAAATTTTGATTTGGCACACTTATTAACAAAACAATTACTGGTGTCGTAAGTCTATCATTTTATCCTTAATAATTTATAGTGTCTCAAACATATTTACTTGTTATGTTTTTCAAAAATATTAACTCAATGACAACAAATTGAGGGTATAATAGGAAAATTTTGTTTTGTCCTATTTTGATTTGTCAAAAATGACAAGCAAAATCGAAAATCAAATTAGAATTTTTTTACAGCTAAAAGTGAACGGATGGAGTAGTAAATTTACCATTTTATCCCCTATTAATTGATAGGATCCCAAATATATTTACTTTTCAAAGGCATTAAATCGACGACAATAAATTGAGAGTATAATAGTTAATTTATCAAAAATGACAAGTAAAAGCAAAAATCAAATTAGAATTTTTTTGACAATTAAAAGTGAACGGAGAGAGTAGTAAATTTATCATTTTACCCCTTATTAATTGATAAGATCCCAAATATATTACCTTTTGAAAGACATTAAATCGACGACAATAAATTGAGGATATAATAGAAAAAAAATTGTTCTACCTTAATTTATCAAAAATGACAAGTAAAAACGAAAATCAAATAAGAAAATTTTTAACAACTAAAAGTGAATGGCGGGAATAGTAAATTTATCATTTTACCCCTATTAACAAGTAAGATCTCAAACACATTTACTCTTTAAAGACATTAACTCAACAACAATAAATTCAGAATATAATAAAATAATTATCCTATCTTAATTTATCAAAAATGACAAATAAAATCGAAAATCAAATTAAAATTTTGTGACAATTAAAAATGAACAAAGCAAATATTTTGATAGAAAGTCTTCCTCTCTAATAAATATTAGGAGGGGCGTACTTAAGTTAGTTGAATTAATAAATTTTGAATAATTATAACATATGGTCGTATAAATAAAAAAGAATCATTATTTTAGATACATATCATTTGTAATTAAAAAAGAATCTAGAATTTGAAGATTAGGAGGGCCACTGTCTATAGTACAAATTTGCCACTAGTGACAAAAATTGAATTGAATTGAAAATTTTTATTTTTATTTTTATTTTTGATGGAATAGTAATATTAGAATAATTTATTTCATGATAAAATATGTAAAATAATAAAAGTATATCTTTTTCCTTTTGATGTTAGTTAAATACTGTTGGATTTAAATTATAGATTATCGATTAGAATACTTATATGAGGAAAATAAATAAATAAACATTTACATATTGATGAGTTTGATTTTTAAAAAAATACATAAGTTATTTTTCCAAAAATTTCATGAATTTTTTAATTATGAATATTATAGATATTTATGTTGAAATAAAAAAGGAGAAACGATAAATAAAGTGTGAAACGAAAGTTAATTGTTTTGTTTTTACAAAAGATAATTTGAAATGATTTTTAAAGAAAATTCAGAATCAAATAGTAAAATAATATTTAGTCAAATTGATAAAAAAGTTTTTATAAATTGAAAAATCATAAAGAATGATTAGTTTATTTTTTTGACATGATTTTGACTTATTAGCACTTTAATATTAGTCATGCTAAACCAGTGTTACTAGTGAATAACATATGCTAAATTGAAAATTAGTACAAGGGTATATCTGATCCTTCTTCGTTTTGTAAACAAATAATGTATTCTTAGAAATTGTACAATGCATATTATTTTGAATACAACAAACCAAACAATCAATAAAAAATAATTCTAGCATAACCAATTAATCCCAAAATAATTAATTCCAACATAAATTGTATTCAAACCAAATGATCCGAAATGAATATTATTATGAATCTGAAATTTGATTAATTAATCAAATAAAAAAATTATTTATAGATGGGGAAGGTGGTTTAATTGGGACCATAGTTTTTAAATATATATAGTAAAGTCCTCTTAGCTAAGAAAATAATTAAAATCTTAATTACTTGGTCTAAACTTTACACATGGTCTCAAATCATTATCAACTCTAGAAACATAATTAATAACCCTAGTATTACAACTTGTTTAATTTTTAGAAGTATTTTTTTAAAAAAAAATCTTGAAATATAAAATTATTTACTCTATGATCAATATATAAAAGTTAAATTGAATATTCTAAAAGTCAAGGATTGTAATTATATGACAATAACCAAAGAAAAAGAATTACTTATACTTTAATATAAGTAGGTTATTTTTATCTTTAAATAGTTAATTAATTTTTACATTGCTAAAAAATATATTTTTATGCTATATTTTATTTCATATAAAATAATAAATAGATTCTTCTATAACTTCATGTGTTATAAATTCATTGAATTAGTGAATTGTCTATTTACTTAATACATGAAATTTTTATCTATACGTATACATATTTCTTAGATTTTATGAATTATTTCAGAGAAAAAAAATAGTTTTTTTTAATTATGAAATTTAACATGCTGACTTTTGGAGTAATTTATCAATTTATAAATAAAATTGTCAACTGTCATTCACCATTATGCGATACACTAGAAGACATTTAAATAAGTTAAACAAATTGAAATTTAACATTCTGACTTCTTATGAATTTTTTTTTCCCTTCAAATTTCGTAAACTAAGATAAATAAATTAAAACAAAAGTAAACAGGGAAGTTAGTCGGCCGGTTAATTAACAAATTAAGTGCTTTATAAGGGACCCCAAAAAAAATAATTAGTTGGTTAAGCTACAATTAATTATTCCTATAAAACATTTCTTTTTAGTTTTCCACATGTTATTACCCCCATATTTACTATGTGGCTCTAATTAATCCAAATCGCCAATGCATAAGGTCCATTAAGAAGGAACCACTCAATATCAGAATTAGATTCATTCACAATCGAGGTCTGAACTCGAGATATCTAATCAAGAGTGAAATAAATTTTATCTGTCCATCACGATCCTATTGATCATAAATATTTTTATTTATACATAGAATATGATGTTATGTGACTAGTTACTTTCAAACCAATGGTTATAAATTCATGTGATTAATTATATATATATATATATATATATGGGCCATGTCAAAATATACTTACTCCATATATGTACAAAGTTGGTATCACACATGTACACAAACATAGAAATGTACAAATTAATATATTATATTATATAGTATGATAAATAAAGAAGAAGACTAATATTCTAAGTCATGATTAAGACATGACCAAAAAGGAGTGCAAAAGACCATCCCCACACAGTCTGGTTAAAAGATATTATTAATGCCATGAAAACTATGTCCACCTTATTTCTGAAATATTAGCTAAGAAGCACCAAGAATAAGACACTTGAACCATATCCATATATATATATATATATATATATATATACTGACCCCACCATTAATGGCGGAATCAGTATTTTGATTAAAGTACAATAACAATAATATACTCGGTGAAAATTTCACAAGTGAGGTCTGGGGAGGGAGAAATGTATGCAAACGTTATCACTATCTCATAGAGATAAAGAGGTTGTTTCTGGAAAATCCTCGTCTCAAAAAATCATCCCGGCCCAAAAGCAGTAAATACTAGATACGTCATTGCCCTTCTCCGATGCTAACTGTCCACCTGAGAGCGGACAACTAATGCGTTCCACTTATTGAACTGGGTTCTATAGTCGGTTTGTGACCCCTGAAACGACTAGAATGGACAACAAATGAAAACATATAGAGATAATAAAGGTATTTTGATTAAAGTAATTCAAAATATAAAGAAACACACATACAATAAATCAAGATCGTTCAACATTTTACTATTTTATACTAGTATATATGGAGGGTATTTTTTCGAACGAAGAGTTTCAAATGAAACCCCTAGCTTTGATCTAGACAACAATTAATGGTGGAATCAGAAATTTTAATAAAAGGACTAAAAACAAGCAAGAATGTCAAATCCTTAGCCAAATTATGAGTAATCTTTAGCACTATATATCACAAACTTGTTGTATGTCAACGAAATTCAACAATTCATATATCTATCGGAAAAATTACTTTCACTTTATTTGTACAATGTAAAATTACGATATAGGGCGGGGTTCAATTGAAACTCCTATACACACGTAGATCTGTCAGAGATGAACAGACCGTTTACAATAAGAATTTGATAGAACCTAATAATATTTATCCAAATCCAATATTTTGTTCTCTAAAGATCGAATATTAATCTAGTCATCACTCAGCTGATTCAAAAGACTAGAATTCAGAATCAGTAAACTTTAAATACTAAATCCGTCCCAACCTTGCTCATGCCTAACCATCCAATAGAAAAATAGATAAAAGAAAAGTTGGAAAAAAAGAGGCAAAAATAGATGCATGGGACATGCTATTTTCCCCTAACCTCTTTACAACTCAAGGCCTACTTCCCATTGTATTGTGTTGTAGTAGTAATTTCATGAGTTAATGCAAAAAATAAAATAAATGAAAATGGTCCATTTCAAGATGTTGGTGGGTTTTGTCTTTCAAGTACTTGATACACCCCACGACTAAGTTGTCTACACTCAAAACTTTGCCATACAGACAGCTAACCAACTCCACATCACACATAATTTTATGTACCTAAAAGACAATTCAAGTGTTAGATTGGCCACCATGAAAGACAACACATGATGTTTTCTTTGCCAACATTGTACAAAATAAAACATATTAGCGATGGATAAAATTTTATAGTTAAACAACAATAATAAAAATCTTACGCTAATCCCATCTAGCTACAGATAAGTGATGGACTATAAGAAAATTCAATCAGCTAGGAGCATCTTAGCTACGAATTAGTTGAGGATTGCCGACTAATTTTGTAGCTAATTACATATTTTCTTGTGGTGAAAGAGGAAACAAATAAACTACATTGAAGTTTGTGTTAGTTATTCAATGAATTTTTTTTAAAATATCTATCTATAGGATTTGGATCAAAGTTATAGAGTTCAAGTGATTCACTATACAATCCTCACTCACTCTTGCAACTATAATTCGCTATACAATTTGATCAGGATCCTACGTTGTATAGCTTCAACGTCGTTTGAATTCACATTGTTCATAATTTATTCAAACTACAACTATATTGACTAATTAACTAGTATATATTTACTTATCCACATAATTTTTCCTATAATAAATACATTTGATTTTTCTCATCGATATATATATATATAGTTCGAGCCGAAAGTAACATATTTAACTATGAACTCAAATGTAACTTGCCTTAATCAAACCTCTAGCATGTATGTTGTAATGTGGGGGGCCATGGTCTAAACATGTTACCTTAATTTGATTTGATTAAATTATAATTTAAAAAAAAACTAGTTTTTGCTTTCATATATATACACACACACACCTAGCATTATGTGCTTTGTATATAGGTAATTAATTTCAGCCATAATTAATAACTCCAAATTTCATGATTGAGAAAACAACATATATACCTTATTACCTTAATTTCTTACTGAACATGTAATTAAATTAAATTAAATTAAAGCATTACAATAAAGAAAAAAGAAAAATTGAACTATATACATATTAATACAAGGTTTAATTTGGATTTTATATAGGACTAGCTAAGTAAAGGTGTACTCTTAATGGAAAAGTTTGGCATATTTATGTATTTTTGTGGGGCTATTTATAATTAATGACAAAGTTTTTCTATTAAACCTACTTAATTAATTATTTCCCAAAGACTTTAGTTTAAGTATTAGTTGGTTTTTTGTTGGCAAAGCCAAATATTTGTCATAACATTAATATGATATTGGGACCAACAATTAATTTCCTTGTTTTTTTTTCTACATCGACGTTATTTGATGTCAAAGTGAGCGTTTAGACATAAAAATGTGAAATTTGAATAAATATAATATTCATTTGTTTTCATATTGAAAATGATATTTAGAAATTGAAAGTGTGTTTTGAAATGTGAGTGATTTGGAGTAAAAAAATAATAATCATGAAGATGCATTTCCAAAGTTTTTAGAATTTTAAAAAATATCATTAATTTTATGTTTGAAAAATTTTGTGGAATAAAATTTTGAAAAAAGAAAAGATTTTTATATCATATTGTTTTTATATATGTGTTCTTTGAAAACAATCTTTTTATTTTCACGAGATAGTGATTAGGTGTATGTACTTTATTCTTTTCAGATCTTACTTGTGAGATTTTTTACTGGGCATGTTATTGTAATTTGCTTAAAAATATTTTCAATTGTTAGTTAGTGTGACTTAAAGTATTTTTTTTTCTAACGTAAATTTACACATGTAAATTACATATATTTTAAAAATCTTACTTTACGTCGAATTCATAGTTAAAATTTAAAAAGCTTGACTCTCGAAATATGAATTGAAACATATAAATTATGACAGAAGGAATATTATTTAAAGTTTTAAATTGATACATAATTGAAAGTCAAAAAATTATTAATTACCTCTAATTTTGTTTACCAATCCAAGCAACAACAAATAATAAATTATCTTATTCTTGTGTCAAAAAATTAACCAAATACACTAATTTTTTTCTTTTTGTTTCATTTTAAAGTAAATTAAGCATTATTTTAGCTTATAATTAAATTTTAAAAAAGTAAAAATTATAAGGTAATGTCATTACTTTTAGATGCAATTTCATAAGAGACATAATGAGACAAAAGAAAAAAATAATTAGTACTAGAAAAAGCAAAATCATTTGGAGATGAAATTATGGACATATATTACTCACAGCTTGTCCTTAAAAGTAACAATAAAAAGTCAAAAAATTTCTCTTTTTTTGCTTTCTAAAAGTCTAATTCAATGATTATTAATATGAAAAAAGAAAAATAAACATGGAGATGGAGAATGTTTTATTTGAAATATTGGAAGAATATCACTCTGGAGTTGATTAATTTAGAATCGTATTGAAATATTCTATTTTTAGATTTTGTTTTGTTAAAGACGACTCTATTTCAGAAGTTCAAATCTAAAGACTTTTCGACACAAAAAAAAATTAAATTTATAAATTTTGAGTTTTAGCATGTACTTCTACTTTATATATCTGCATCAAATATTCCAACTATGAGAAAAGCATATTGTAAACGATATTGTTTGCTTGGGGTCTAGACTCACACGGCTTTAAAATGTGTCACTAGTAGATAAAAACTATTTACTTATATGCCCAGTATATCTCTTGTGTTTTGTCGATGTGAGACTTCTCATTTTAAAATGGGTTGTTACATACACTTCATCTATGGACTCAACATCCTCACTGAGATTTGTCCCACCGTATGAGATTCGTCTAGACTCAGTACTGAGGTTTGGGTGGGTAATAGTTAACATAATGAAAACATGACCCGCTCATTCTGTGCAAGTTTGAGTGGGTCATTTCATTATGACCACCCTAATTTATATCATATGTAGCTCAAATTGATCCATGAAAAATTTTGTCAAATATTTTGAATTTTTTTTTTAGTGTAATATTTTTATTTGATATATTTATATATAGCTATAATAACAATAGAAAAATATTAATTATTTAAAAATCATTAAAAAAAACCATCAAAGAAATTAAAGCATACTCTTCTGTCCTATTTTATGTGGCACCCTTTTCTTTTTAATCCATCCCAAAACGAATATAACCTTACTGTAATTGAAAACAGTTTAATTTTAAAATTCCCTTTTCACCCTCAATGAAATGATTCTCATCCACAACCACAAGTCTCAAAAGTCTTCATTTTTTTTCCTTAAACACTATGCCAAGTCAAAACATGCCACATAAAATAAGGCGGAGGGAATAACAAAACTAAACTGATTATATTATGAACCGTCTTTTAGCTCATTTCAGATAAGTAAACTTTAATCGAGTTACTAACTCATTCATTTACTAATTCATCTCATTTTAACTCGTCTGATAACTCGATCTTGCCTATTTGACACCCCTAATCCGTGAAAAGAAAGAGTGTTGTCACTAAGCTATGGAGAGGGAGACATTGGGCCATATTACTTATTACTATTTTGACAAAAGTTAGAAGCACTTGTTGTGAAATGTTGGGTAGTTGGTGTGTATATTGATGTGAACCCCTTTGGCCACTTGCTTTTAGTTAGTCCAAAGACTACAACTCCATTCAGAATCTCTGTCGTTTTGGTACCCTACCCCCCTCCCAAATTAAAAACCTAAGTAATTTTAACGTATTCAGAATTCACTGGTCGACTATGCTGAACTCGGATTGTACACGTAAGATTTGTTAAAAATGAACTCAATGGCTCTAATTGAAGAGTGAAAGGGTTCTGTATTCCTCCTTCCACAACGCTAGATGGTAAAAATAAGAATATCAAAAAGCTTTATATGATATTCTTTTGTATCGAAAAACTATGATATTTTGCTTTATTTTCAAGTTACTATATTTTAAATAATATAATTGTGTAAAATTTCATTTATTTTATGTTTAGAAGTAAACCTTTTTTTAAGAATAAGACAAAAAGAGCAATTTGTAAGATTAATTTTAGATTTAAATGTTGATGATGATAGCTAGATGTTGATGTTAATAGAGGCTTGTGCTTGTAAGTCATGTTTGTCTAGTTCCAATTTGTTGAAAAAAATTAGACAAACAAAGTGAGGAATTTTTTTTTAATTAAAAAAAACTCTAAATAGTCCTTTATATTTAGACTTGGAACCAAAATCATTCTTAATTCTTTAATTAGAACACTAATAGTCCCCTAACTATACAATATTAGTGTACTATACAATATATATATAAACTTAACATAAGGTACTATTTTGAGCTTATAAACTATAAACAAAGAGTTGTGTGCGCCTGTGTTAACTATGCAAACATATGATATATATTTACATTATATCACTATAGTTTGAAAAAATTACAATTTGTAGCTAAAGTTGGGGTTTTGTTGCTATTTTCTTTCGCCTCTTGCCTTTCTCTCTGTAATCTCTTGTCAGATATACAAATACATATGGATACCAGTTGCATGTATACAGTTATTTGACAGATATACATATTCAATTCGCCTCTCTTCACTCTATGCCCTCTCTCGCTCGCCTCTCTCCTCACTTTCCCAATCTCGCTTGTCAGATATACAAATACATATGTATATTAGTTACACATATATAATTATTTGTAAAATATAAATATACAATTCGTCTCTCTCCACTCTCTGCCCTCTCTCGCTTATCTCTCTCCTCCCTCTCTCAATCTCGCTCGCCTCTCTCCTATAATATATAGCTACAAAATTGTAATTTCAGCAATCTATAGCTATTTTTGCCTTATTATGTTTCAAGTGTTTGATCTTTTTGAAAAAACCTCATAAAAATATTGTTGATATATTATATGAGTATAATGATATATAACTAGTGTATAACTTATGATATATATATATATATATATACACACACACATATACAAGTATATAATGTGTGGATTGGACCCATGTTTCGTAAAAAATAATTTAAAGAAAATGAGTAGAATAAAGACTTTGATTATTAATTAGTAGTTGGCCTAATAAATTAATGATGTTTTGTCATCAAGAATTTATGTTTGGTGTGTAAGTGACATCATTTACATGATTTATTCAACTTATACATCATGTCCTTGTAATTTCAAATCATATCAAAACTAATTAAGTACATAGGTTAAGATATTTTATTTCAAGTTATTAAAAAAGATATATGTGGGACATATTTACTATGAAGAAAATAAAAATTATTGTCAAAATGTATAGGTAGTTGAACAATTGGCCCAATTTTGGCCCAAGTTGTGTTGAGGCCCAAACTTTGGAAATCTAGGCCCAAACCTTTTAAAAAAAATTATACTATTAAATATGTTTTTTTCCCCCACTCATTTTTCATCAAACTAACTTTAATATTTGAATTATTAGTTATCAAGTGATTTAACTCTAATTACCTAATAAAGAATATGATTTAACATCACACCCCTTTCCCGAATGCTACTACGCAAGATGTTTTGTGCATCAAACTGTCCTAAATAATCTTACATCTTCAACTTATAAAAACTTATAATCATTTGATAAACATTGGAAAAATTAAGCGGATAAGCAAATATATATTAGTTAATTAACTAACATAGCTATAATTTGATTTAAGTAGGGCTCGCGACAAACATCTAGCTCTAATTACAGTTTGAATTTTATATCCTTCGCGTGATTTATACAAACATTGTGCACGATTATACAAAAACTGTGTGTGAATCAAATTGAATACCAAAATATATACACACTGTGAATTATACAAATATTGTGCACGAACTGTATTGCAAAATATACAAACGCTATATAAAAACTGTGAATCATACAAATGTATACAAATGCTGCAAATTATACAAACATTGTTATAACTATAATTACAAAATATAATTACCCAAACTACAGATATAGAACATAATTAAACTTTATATTTTTGTCATTTATAAAATTTGCTCACAAATATTTATCGTTTTAAACTTAAACGGATTGAACGGATTACTAAATCAACATTGAATGAGTAATATGGGGAATAGGGAGGATAGTTGTAACTAATTTTATTTATTTTTTTCCCTTTAGACTCGGTACACACTTAAATTATATTATGGTGAAATATTTTTTTTTCATTTTTTATAAAAAAATAAAAAAAAATATAAAACCTCACAATTACTTAAAACACTTGCAGTAAATACTCAAATTCTTGTTTCTTTATATATATATATTTTTTGTGTTCTTTTTTTTTTTTAGTACTCTTTCTATATATGACTTATAATTAGTGTAATATTTATTCTTTGAAAAGTGAGATTAAATTAATGGCTCTTTTGAAGATTGGTTCTAAATCTGAAGCCTTTTGCTGTGAAGGCCAAGCTTGGTAATTTTTTAAATATTTTTTTTGTATTTGTATAATTATTATGTCACATTTGGCATTCTTTTTTCATATAATTTAGAAGAAAAAATTTGACAAGTTCTTTTGTTTTAGCTTTTAACATTTTAGTGAATTTGATTTCTGAGATGATCACTCAATTAATAGTTATTCTTTTTGTTGTTGAAGGAAATTGAAACTATAAAAAAATGTGAGTTTAGAGATAATAATTACTAGTTGAGTAATCATCGGAGAAATCAATAACTATCGTTTTACAAGTGTTTTTTTTTAGAGAAGTAATATTATTGTCTTGTGTTATGATTGAGCTTATTATTTGTATAGGATGGTTCACTCCGTCCCATTTTATGTGAAGAACTCGGAGTATGAGCATCAAAAAAGTACTTAATTTTTTAAATGTGATCATATATTGATTATACTATTTAATACATAATTAAAATTATTTTTATATATATATACAGTGGATGTTGAACTCCTGTCAGCTAGTTCGTGTACTTGCCTTTTTAGATTTTCAACTTCCTTAATTGAAATTCTGGCTCCGCCACTGTAGATAATGTTTCATAACATGGGACAAAAATAAGTAGTAGAAGTATTTTTGGACATGATAGTGGGACGAATATGAGTCTTGGAGCAACTGTAAAGTTATCTCTGTGTGATCTGTACATCATGGATTAATTCGAGTCATGAAAGTAGTCATTAATACTTGCATTGCCAGATTGTTCGCTTCAATAGTGAATTTATTTGAAAGTTAAACTCTTTTCAGGCGTTGTATGTCAGGACTTGCAAGTGACATTACAATTGAAATTGGAGAAATGTCCTTTTATCTACACAAGGTATATTCTTTTTTCATATGGTATTTTTTTAATTTAAAGTTCATTTGAGTATTTTCTCCAAAAATGTTGTAGGACTTGTTTCAGATCATTTAAAAAATGCATTACTTTTGAAGAATCTAATATGAACGTTTTTGAATAGTCTAAGCAACATAGCTTTGAAGAAGCACGCACTTCACTTTTTGTTTTTTTTCCTCAAGCTTTAAGGACCTTTTGTTGTTGTTTTTCCGCTTTTCGCTTTTAAAAACACCATATGCTTTGAGCTTTACTTCAAAGCTATGTTGTTTAGACTCTCCAAAATTGTTGTTGAACCTGTGTTAGATCGTTCAAAAAATGCTTTACTTTTGGATGATCCAACACGTCTCCGTCAACTATTTGGAAGAGTCAGAGCAAGATAGCTTCAAAGAAAGCTCACACTTTGACTTCTTGGTTTTCGCTTCAAGCCCTAAGGACCTTCGTTGTTGTTTTTTGGCTTTTCGCTTTTGTATACACAAGATGATGTTCACAAAAACAAAATCTAGACCATCCTACTACTTTCCTATCGGCAGAAAATCACATTTTGTATATATATGGTCAAGTTTTTGTTAGTAATGTTGAAGTCCTGAGGTGAAAATCCTGTCTCAATTTTTACTTCAAGCCCCAAGGACGTTTGTTGTTTTCTTTGCGCTTTTCGCTTATAAAAACACTGGTTACATACATGAAACAAGATGATATTTCATTGTGTTGCAGTTCCCTTTGCTGTCAAGAAGTGGACTACTAGAAAAGCTGATGAATGAATCAACAAAAGACGATGGATCGATATGCATTCTTCTGCTTACTGACATACCTGGTGGAGCTAAAGCATTTGAGTTAGTAGCCAAATTCTGTTATGGTGTTAGATTTGAACTTACTCCTCTAAATGTAGTTGCCCTTAGATGTGCATCTGAGTATTTGCAAATGACAAATGACTATGGTGAGGAAAATCTCGTGTTGCAAACCGAGTCTTTCCTCAATGATGTTTTTAGTAATTGGACTGATACTATTAAAGCATTAGAAACTTGTGAAGAAGTGTTGTCATATGCTGAAGAGCTTCACATTGTGTCGCGATGCATAAATTCATTAGCGATGAAAGCTTGTAGCGATTCTAAGTTGCTTAATTGGCCTGTGATGGAGAATGATAACGATAAAGGTGATGTAAGCACGGGGACTAATAAGTCACAGACGATGGTGACTGATGATTGGTGGTACGAGGATGTGTCGTTCCTCAGCTTACCTTTGTACAAACGTTTGATTCAGGCTGTTGAAGCTGGAGGAATGAGGGCTGAGAACATATCGGGTGCACTTGTGTTTTATGCAAAGAAATATGTTCCTTTAATGAATAGGCAATCGAACTTTAAAGACGTTACTCATGCTAAATCAGGTTCTACTCCATCTGAGGCTGATCAAAGGGTGCTTTTAGAAGAGATTGTTGAGTTGTTACCAAAACAGAAAGGTGTAACAGAGACTAGATTTCTCCTCAGGCTGTTACGTACTGCGATGATGTTGCAGGCTAGTCCATCCTGTCGAGTAAATTTGGAGGGAAGAGTTGGGTTGCAGTTAGACCAGGCTCTACTTGATGATCTGCTGATACCAAATATCGGTTATACAGTTGAAACACTCTATGATATCGACTGTTTTCAGCGTATCCTTGATCATTTCTTGTTAATAGACCAGGCTTCAGCAGCAGTATCTCCATGTATAATGGAAGAGAATCAGTTGATTGAAGGTAGTCAGTCTTTGGCTTCAATAACAAGAGTGGCTAATCTCGTGGATTCGTATCTAGCTGAGGTTGCACCAGATGTTAATTTCAAGTTTCCGAAATTTCAGACTCTGGCTTCTGGTATCCCAGAGTATGCTAGGCCAGTCTCTGATGGTATCTATCGTGCAATCGATATATATTTGAAGGTAACAACTATAGTAGTTATAACAAGTAGTCCCTCCGTTTCAATTTGTTTGTCTTACACTCGTCTGTTACTCATTTCAAATGCAGGCACATCCTTGGCTTACAGACATTGAAAGAGAGCAACTTTGCAGACTAATGAATTGCCAGAAGCTGTCGTTAGAGGCCAGCACGCACGCTGCTCAAAACGAGAGGCTGCCTCTAAGGGTCATTGTTCAAGTACTGTTTTTTGAACAACTTCGTCTACGTACATCAATTTCTGGATGGTTCTTCGTGTCTGAAAATCTTGAAAACTCCCAAAATCTTAGCGGATCACTTGGACAACACGCGGACAATGCTGCACGAGGCAGGGGAAGGAGCGTTGAGGACATGAGGGAACGTGTTTCCGAGCTTGAAAAAGAGTGTAACAACATCAAGGAAGAGTTCCAAAAGATGGTGAAAACAAAGAGGAGGTGGAATATATTTTGCAGAAGAAAATCTCAGTGTAATTCTAAATCAGAAAAGCCTAGTGAAGATGCAACATGTCAAACTGTTCCAAAAGTTCACTAAGTTTAAAGACTAAGTAAGAGTGTTTTGGAGTTTCTCAATTGCACTTTGTATTTTGACAATATTTGGATTGTCAAGTACTTAGCCTACTTTGATTCCTTTTATTCTCATATTAAAGTCCAACCTCTTTATAACACCATCGTTTGTTCGAATATACCTGTTCCAAGGAAAACTTAGTTGTTATAGTGAAATGTTGTTATCGAGAAGCGTTATGACAGAGAGCTGAGATTTTGTGTTTATTGATATAATAGATCTAAAAGAAGAAGTTTACTAGGTTTTTGATAGATTATATATACATATTTGAGTGGATTTTATTAATCCGTCCATAATCATAAGTATTTATGTAAATAAAGTAGGGTTTCTAAATTAGGTACATTAGTTTAGTAATGATTGGAGTAACAAACTCGGATTTGGTTTAAAAATCTATAAAGGAGGTTGGCACACACTAACTTTCTATGATAGAGACTCGTTTTTTCAAGTTCAAGTTCTGCTTGATTTTTTATCATCTTGATATGAATAAGTCCTTGAAGTCTGCTCATCGTCTACTAAATGAATCTTCATTGGCCTTGACCTCTATCGGGGATCGTAAATTAAGTGAAATCAAATCAATGAAATGAACGACCATCTAAGAAATTAGCCCAATTTAAGTTGGGCTGAAACTTAGTGGACTCCATTTTAGGCCTTGTTGAATTGGGCTGAAATGACACCAAATAACTTAAAGATTAAATTCCTCTACAAGGGGTAGAAATGTCAATTCCACTTGTAGCCACTAATTTACGTGATTATTTAGATTTTGCTCGTATTTATAAAAATCGTACAAGTATTTTATTAAAAAATTTAATATTTATTGAATTTTTTTTAGTAATTTTTAATATAAATATCTATATTTCGTGTCGAAAATAGTAGCTAGTCAAATCAATTTGAATAGAGTTGTGTAATTATTTAGTTCACCAACTTATCCAAAGTATAATTTCAAATGATTGTGTTCCTATGAAGAATAATTTAATTATGTTTGTCTAAAAAAAGATTATGAAAGTACAATTTTTCTACTATTTTACATTTTATGTGCTTAGCACAAAGTTGTCATCTTTTGTTGTTATATATGTAATAATAATTATTCTTTTCCCAAATTAAACCTTTTTGAAAAATTGGCATACCTAACTTCATGTTTTATTTTTCAAGAGTCAATTTAATTAATATTTAAAATTTAAATATTTGAATACTATATGAAAAATGATGAAAAAATGCATGTTAAAATATTTATCAAAATTTATATAATTTTACTTTCAAAAAATGAAGCTTGATGAGTAAATTTGGAACGAGGGAGCAAAAGAATAACATCCACTTTTTGAGACAAATCAATGGTACAAATTGATGAGGATGTGTAACAAACGCATTAATCGATCATCAAAGAATATAGTGAGATGGATTTTTCGATCCTTATCTAGAATTCTTGAAAATAGAAAAATGTTTTGGAAGTTTTTAGCCCTTTTTTCAGAAAAATAATAATTGTCATCGAGTTTTAAATTTCATATAGATGAACTTCCATCTGTGAAATTTAAAACTCTATAAAAACAATTATTTTTTTATTATAGAGGCTCAAAAGTGACTATTTTTTTTAAATTTTATCTATCTTAGATTTGAACCTCGGAATGAAGAAACTCATTTTGAGAAGCGTTTATCCTTAAATGAGTTTCACTTGACATAAATCTATATTAATCAAACTAATAAATTTCAAATATCAGATGATTATCCCTTTTCTCAATATTTGACTCTTGTACTTGTTTACAAGAAACATTCACATGCTTAAAAGATCAAAGAACAATATCTCTATGTTCAAATTTTTTGCATATATAATGTCTAAAATTGATAAAAATATTAGATTATCTTGTAACATGTATAAATTTTCGAATAGTGATCTACTATCTTCTCATAAAAATTTTTGTTTAAGATTGTTGAAATATTTCTTGATTGATGTACTTCGTCCTCTATTTAAAAAACGAAAATTTGACACAACACCATTACCCATTAATATTGGAGGTGGAAAATTTATATATATATACATTTTTTCAACCTTTCCTATGTGTCAACATCATTTCAAGAGTACATTCCCTTATGGACTTTTCATAATTAAAGTCCAAACCAAAATAACACACAGAGAAAATGACTCATCAACTATAGCCAGTTAAGCATTACCCAGTGTGGTTCACTAGTACATGATATCAAGTCAATTTTGGGACCAACATGACACTTATCATTTTGTCTAGAATAATCAACTAGCCCACATGCTTTCTTTTCCTTGCTTATGCTTCTAGTTAGCCATAGCTTTCATTAGAGGCGGATCTAGAACGAGTTTAGTGATTTCAATTATACTTATTAGTTAGTGGTATCTGTAGACATCGAAATTTTGTAAGACTCTACAAGGTGGGTTCTATTTCAGTCAGAGTTTCTTGGAGACTACTCTACCCTAAACCTTAATTCGTGCCTCTATAAAGGGTATTATACTCAAATATCCCGTAGAGAGATCAAAATATGGCTTAAGGAGGTCAAAATCATTCTGCGTTCAAGAAATACGCCACTAACGACCCTCGAATTATGGAGAAATCTTATGAGAGAAGAATCAAGAAATCAACAGATTTGTGTTTCTTCATATTTTATTTGTGATTGCAACTTATATTTTATCAATTTAAAATTTGTTGCAAACAGTATCTTGTATCATGTGTTGTCTCTATTTGTCTTATATGTGTTATTTTTATCGTATTTTACATACTATTATTTGCTTTTCATTATTAGTCGTTCTCCTTTTTTTCCTTTCTTTTTCTTTTTTTTTCCATATCTAGTATCTTCTACTTATGGGGCTTGATTTTGAAATAGGATTTTCCGGAAACAATCTCTCTATCTCTATGAGATAGTGGTAAGGTTTGCGTACGTTTTATCCTCCCCAAACTCCACTTGTGGGATTCCACTGGGTATGTTGTTGTTGGGTTATCGATTTTTAATGGTTTTGAGTTTTTTTTAACAGGTTAACCGATAATCCGATAATAAATTAAATGATTATATTGTACCATCTGATATATAAAGTCCTTGATAGTTTTGTCTTAAACACTCAGTTATTCTACAATGTGATAGTGTTTGCTTTTGAGCAAAATATAATTTGTCAACTCATGTATACGGTTTATTTGATTTGTCACCTTGTTTCTAAGTAACTTTCAATAAAGAAATTTTGTTGCCAAATTTTAACGGTTAAACCGATAATGATCAATAACCAATAAACCTATAACTGATAAGTCAATATCTTAACGGTTCTATAGCAGTTTAGCATATCTACAAATCGATAACCAATAAATCGAACCGATAACCTTCAAAATCAAACAAAATCGACCAATATGTAGTCCTACTTGACGAGAATGACCCATTTCTCAATTATATACATTTGCAAAACCAAAAATTAAATAAAATATTGTGCATATGTAACAAAATCATATTTATTTTGAACCCACACTTTAAATTCATGAAGTCCTTCTAGGTGACACGTGTCGATCTCCCATTCATATGATTACCTTTACGTGACACATGTCGATCCCTTATTCGTCGACAACGGGACCCGACCTCACCTTATTGTTCCCCAGAACAAGAAGCAGAGGGGGCCCTTTCTGTTACCTGTCTTTGGTAGTGTGGCTCATAACTTTGTGTTAATAGTTGAAACCTTAACAGCAAACATCTGTTAGAAACATGTGCTTCTGTTAGAGGACATGGTCCCTCCACAAAGACGGATTCAGAATTTTAAGTTTACACGATTTGAATTCGAAATTCTACTACAGTTTACTTGATTTAGATTAATGATAAAAATACACTCAAAGTGTTTTAGTTTTTCGAGTGAATTATCACCAATTATTTATCGAAACACAACTCAACTATCAAGTGCGCGAGTTTCATACCTGAAATATCACCATCATTCAGGTAGAAAAAAAAAAGGAATAATTGATACTTGAAGTGTGTTTTTATGAATAATTGTTTATAGTTCAGATATGAAATTTAAAAATCGAGATACTTTACCGTGTATTTGACACTTGACTCTTTGATTTAGTGGGTTCGAAATATACAATAGATACTTATTTTAGTGATATTTTAGCACGTATACATGATTTGAATCCAAGTTACTGATTTCAGATGAATTCGTATTACCATCCGCGGGCCCCAATGGTCCCTCATCTCCAATTATCCTTCATGAAAACTTTGTTACTTTTCTTGTTTTAGACAGTTTAATTATCTTGAATTTATTAGTACAATTAGTTGGTCCTAGCCAGAACAAATATGTTCCATTGTCAATGCATTATAGATACTAGACAGAGAAAATAGAAAAGGACATGAAAAATGGATCTATTTGATTAGTTAACCATCTTGTTAGTGCGGGGAATCTTAGTAGTTTAATTGGTTGACTTACCTGAACTCTCACCTTGTTGTTGAGGGTTCGATTCCCCACATTGTAATCCCCTCTTGTTGACCTTAGAATGTGAATGTGTGTACAAAGGAATAAATGATATCATAGCATCCCTAGTCAAAAAGGAAAGTACAGGGATGACATTTTACCATTTGAACAATGATGCTATGCCACCAAAGAGTAAAGACAAAAGTACAGTTTGGTGTATTGCACATTCAAAGTAGTGTCTGGAAAAGGGTCGCAATGAAAGAAGATGTGGTGTAGAAAGTCTATCCTGACGTAAGTAACAATGATTGATTCCACCATTCCAGCATGTAGCTTATATTCCTCCTGTTTGTGTTTCTCCAAGACAGACGATAAACTTAACGAGAAGAAGGATCGAAAACCAGGAACAAACCAAAACTTTGATATAAAATATCAACAAAATTTAGTAGGAGCAGAATATACTATTTGATAAAGAACAAGGAATACAAGAGGAAAAAGGAAAGCTTGGTAAGTTGACATTAAAAGGAAAGTTCATATGCATCTTAGTAGTTACATCTTACAGTAAAATAAGGACATTTCCTTGTGAAGGGACTAGGGACATATGCTGTTTGTCATTTCTAGTTTGATTTACAAAAAAAAAAATATCCCCCCATACAACAAAAATTAACAATTTCATTCATGTTAGCTTCTTCCAGTTTGATATTTTCAATTCCTAATGCACATTTCTATGTTTTCATCGCGCAATTTCTTGTGGTTGAGGGTAGCCAAGCTGCTGCTCTGTCTCCCAGTTCAACTTCGAAGCAGCTCTTTCGTGGCAAGGAACATATTCCTGCAATTGTGAGTAAAAAAAATGCAGTTCAGGAGATAGAACATTTTCATCAAGAATGAACTTTGTTGATGTCTCTTATAAGATGTTACCTCCAGTTTCTCGACCAGCTCTGTTGCTGTTGGTGCAGATATGATGATTTCACGAGCATTGGGACTGATGAAGCCTTCCTCCACAGCTTTGTCAATAAATGACAACAATGAATTGTAATATCCATCCACATTCAGCAATCCTACCTGCAAAATTGTACAATGTATATAGCTTTTAATTCTGAATTTGTCCAGCTAGAAAGTAGAAGAACAAAAAAGTTGCAAGTATCATTATATACCGGCTTATCGTGGATGCCAAGTTGTGCCCAAGTAATAACTTCAAGTAGCTCCTCAAGTGTGCCATAACCACCTGGATGCAATGAAAAGTTTATTTTGCTGTTTTGAGTTCTGAAACAATCTAATTCCAAGTAAATGCCAAACAACTTTGGTTGATTAAGTAAAAATGGAAAAGGTGAAAAGAAATGCATCTTTTACCTGTCATTCTAGTAAAAACTTTCTCCGTTTCAATTTGTTTGTCTAATTTTAACTTGACATGAAAGTTCAAGAAAATAAAGAAGACTTATGATTCTTGCAGTTTTAAACATACATTGAAAGTACGAAAATGCCCTTTATTGTCTCGTGAAAAATTAGAATGAAAGAGTTGCGAGAAAGGAAAAGAGACACTTTTTTTAAACTGAAAGTAAAACAAATAGATTAAAAAGGAGGGAGTAATTATTTTCCACAACTTTCTCAAACTGATTCTGTTGCCTGAAATGTAAAGCCAGAAAAACCAGTTGTGCCTAGCCCACTTTCAAGAATTTGACATTTATTTTGGCCTCATCCAACAGCAAAAAGGATGGCTTGATCCACTGCCATGTTCTCAGGCTATAATGTCACTGAATTTTTTTTTTTTATTTGGTTTTGAAAAGCTTTGTGGACATGCAGCCAGAACAAGTATATGACTAGTTGAATTTTTTGGACAAGTAGAATTCCTTGAATATAGTGAGCATGATGCCTTGTTAGGTACAACAGCTAGTTGGCATTTACAGTTTTGTGAATGTGTGACAGCTTTCTCCTTTCTTCTCTCTCAGTAAGATAGATGAAGATTCTTGCAGGAGGACAGTGAACATTTAAGGAAAAAGAACAAATCAAAGAACAAGTTTAGTAGTAATATTTTAAGCAGTGAAAAAACAGCTCTTGATTTTCTGTGCAAGATGTTGATGGGTCAACAACAAGGGGTTGAACTATAGGCTTCTCTAATCATGAGTCATTGGGGATTGTGAGAGACTTCAAAGGACCAAAGAGCTTGTGATCCACCAACTGATTCTTTTATGTTTTTTCATATAGTAGCTTTCAAGAATTCACACTTTCCTGTATTTGGAGTTTATCCTCTTGACTTCTTGATTATGACATCCCTTATTTTTGGGGAATCCGATACAGGTGCGGCAACATTTTTGGAGTGTCCAAGCAACATAGTCCCTCATTTCCCAAGAAGAGACAACTCTTTAACAATTTAACAGGTGTAGATAATAGAACAAGTCAAGAATTGCCATGTGAGGAAGACAGGGGCAGTGTAGGAAGCGGTTTCGGCAGAACATAGTAGTTTTGGTTCAAACCCCATATTTTTTTTAAAGAAAATCACTTAATATGCACAAATTACTTATTTAGAATCTAATAACTCAAAAGGACTAAAATCCCAAACACATAAGATTAAAATCCTAGCTGTGTCTCTAGAAGGAGCAAAACTATAACTCGTCTTGGGGACTTCTATCCAAGAGTATCCACAGAAATCCTGAAAAATCTAAAATAAATGATACTCCCTCCGTTTCAATTTGTTTGTCTTACTCTTTTTTAATCCCGTTTCAAAAAGAATATCTCTTTAATTCCAATTTTCCACGTGGTACGTTTAACACAACTTTGTACAGATGTTACTTCTCTTAAAAGTTAATATGGAAATGTGATGAATGACTACCTCAACACACAAATGAATAAAACAGACAAGAGATATGGTGAAACTATGCTAAAATTAGCAAACTAAAAGCACCTGATGTCCTTTTTGTATTGGCATTTTGCCTGGAAATTTAAGTGCAAAAGAGTGAAATTTGGACTTGCAGTGAGTCCTTATACCAACCTGGTAAGGCAATAAAAGCATCAGAGTGCCTAGCCATTTCTGCTTTCCTTTGATGCATACCTGCAACTGCCTTCACTTCACCTACTGTTTCACCAGTTAACTGTGAAAAGAAAAGGATAAAATGATTAATTTTTTTGAACTTCTTGAAATATGTGCCCCTCTTCTTGGGAGAAATGAAAGAAAAGGGTGGTGGGGGTTAAAGGGTCAGAGAAGAAACAGGTTCTTGATGAAGTGTAGTGGCCTTATTAATGCAGTGAAGTAATGATGAACATTTCAGAATGAGTTAAATTCACCCAAAAATCTTGATTTTGAAATAGAAAAGTCACCAAACATATACACAAACAAAACTAAACATTATTTACATGTACATGCATGTACCAATACTCACTAACAGCCAAGAGGGAAAATTACAAGAACTAAACAGAAGTAACATAGTGAATAAAGCATGCTAATCATAAAAGGGAAAATCAAAGAAAAAGCCAGCTGCCAAAGTACTATGGGGGTATATGGATAAGACCAATCAGGACCAAAGAAAGAAACAGTTCCTTGAGAATCCCAGAAAAAAAATTTAGAAGAAAATGAAAGCACAGACATCAATATTTATGACAAAACTAGTGTTAACAAAAAACAAACTCAAAGTTTCAAACACATAAACCATGAGAATATACTATTGAAGCTTCTTCATTTTTTTATATTATATAATCAAGAAAGGCCTAAGACTTTTCAAGAGAACAACAGACATACCTCTCTAGGCATGAGTGTCTTGGGAATGACTCTGCAGCCAGACAATAACATGACAAAAAATGTTTAGTTTTATGTAAAAGAAGACCAAGACATAGGTTAGTAATAATTAGGAGGATTAACAAAATTTCTCATGTTAAAAAAGTACTAATATTTTATCATTAATTTAATAGCAGAGTGATTAGCATAGAAAGGTATCTTCTTTTTTGTTTTTGCTCACCCAATAACATGCCTACCACCATCATGAACAGCTTGTGAAACCAATCCCATTAGGCCTATGCTACCTCCTCCATAGACCAAATCAATGTTCCTTGAGACCTTCAATAGTGAAGAAACAAGAGACTTTTAGTACATTCAAAATGCTTAAACATTTTAAATATGAAAAATGGATTACAACATGCCCCCAAAACCAAATACACTTGTTAGTATATCTACTTACCATATATGAAGATAATGAGGCATAAATGCAAGAGACTGTACAATAAGGGAATAAAGGGGTGGGGTGGTACCCCTGTAGATGAAAGTAACAGAAAACATTGATTTCACAAAAATGTAAAGCTAGTAATAGCAGAGAACATTTGTAAAGGAGAGTAACTTCAAGAATAGGATGAACCTACACACATACATGACTACAAACACACA
Source organism: Solanum aculeatissimum (assembly GCA_038996855.1). Taxonomy (NCBI): domain Eukaryota; kingdom Viridiplantae; phylum Streptophyta; class Magnoliopsida; order Solanales; family Solanaceae; genus Solanum; species Solanum aculeatissimum. Next base: position 23,847 of record JBCEWC010000219.1, read on the forward strand.
CACACACACTAACTACAGAGATAGAAGAATTACATGCAGGGCTTCTTTGGAAAAAGCCTCAAAAGAAACATCACTTTTGCATGAAAAAATTTCAACCCAAATGATATAATCACACTAAAATTCAAATACATTCTTTAAAACCTGCATTAAATTGATGTAAAGATCCCATTTTTACATACCAAGAATGTACAAACAGTGACCCCCAAATGAGAAAAACACCATTTTTCCCCCAAAAAAACATAAAAAGGTCAGAAACACCAACATCCTAGTATTTCAAGAAAACAAAAGGGGGGGCAAGTCCCATTATTGACTGAAGAAGAAATACCAATTCTTTTCCTAGCTCAATAGCAGCATCTTGATAGCTACTCTTCTTCCCTTGACTACTCCCACAAAACACACAAATCCTCTTGAATTTTGACACCATAACATCACTCTCCATCTCCATTTTTCTTAAAGTTCACTACTTTTTTCTATAATACTAAACTCTGTTCCTTCAAAAAGACCCCCTTTTTTTGCTTGAAACAAAATTCAAAGTTACAAACTTTTTAGCTCTATTCTTACAAAATATGAACTCTGAGACAGCAATATATATAGAGGGCCAAAAAAGACTAATAGGGTCTTTCACATATATACGTGTGTCATAGAAGAATAATGAATAATACCTATACACCCTTTCAACTTGACCACCATCCAATTGTTCAAAAAAATTAAAAATATATTAAAATAAAAATTGTCCATCCAATTGCTCAATGCCAAATGTGATTTTTTTTTCCAATATACATGTAATGGAGCTATGGCACGTGACTATCACTTAGCACGCTTGTGCTTTGTGCTCTCTAGGCACGTGTGGACCACCTTATAATTAAACCATTCGGTATTCGGAATTCACTCTCGGTGGTTAATTTGATTCTCATTCTCGTGTGGGGTCGAAATTACAATATCAGAGATGATTCTAGACAAACTCGATAATTATATTCAGATCTTATATTTAAATGAATTGTGGGGTAGGGACAGATGCTGAATTTTAGTTCTGTGAACTATGGGGTAGCTGGTTTGAAAGTGAGTTATACAGATATTAAATCTTTTATAAGTAATTCTCTATCATGTTTGGTAGCTGATTAAAAAGTAAGTTGTTTCTGTATAAATTATTACAATGTTTAATTTGAAATTTAGAAACTTGCATAACTAATATATGTATAAATTACGAGTAAAAATCTATGCAGGATAGAACGCGAAATAACTAATAAATGAATAGTTTAAACTTTGCAGAACTAATATCTACTTAAAATAATACATAAATCTACTCATAACTAAGTCTTACGTTATAAATACATACAGAATTCTGATCAGCTATCAAACGATGCTTAGTTTGGTACTTGGTGTTTTCTTACTTCCTTTTAGTTAGGGCCAAAGGGTCCATACCTTCTCTCATCACCAATGATGTTCACTCTACATCAACTTTTTCCAAATCTTTACCTCCTCCTTTTTTTTAAAAATGTTAGAAATTTAAGGTTTTTATAATAATTTATGCTAATATATAGTAATTATAATAATTAAATTTAATTATAAATATAAAAATGCTTTCTTGATATTGATATATAGTTTGAACAAAAGTTTATTGAATTCACATGAATCCACCAATATGTTGTCGATCCATTTTTGTGTTATAGGAAATTTATTTTTGAAGTTATTTTAATGTTTTCTAATTTCTATTCGATATTACTATATATATATTGGAGGTTGACTAAGTTTAAATTCACGTGATAAGTAACTTATTTCTGAGAAATACACTTTCAACAAGATTTTTAGAAACACGAACTATATTTCGAGTTGTTATTATGACACCTAATGTTTATTTTCTTGCAAAATTCCTATATTCTTGGAGATTCCATCCTCAAAAAAAGAAACAAAAAGAACCTCAAATTGATGAAAATAAATTAAAAGAATTTCATATCTTAGAAAATAAACAAATAGAATATTCTACCTTTTCTGAAATAAACAGTATTACTCTATATGGAAACTTTTTTTAATCTATTATTTATTTATTTGCCTTTTTTCCCTGCAACTTTGAAAAAGATTAACACCTTTTCAACTGCAAAAAGGTTCTAAATGGACATTACAAAAACAATTATTTCTCTTTCTTTTTTTCTCTTGGACTAAATAAAAAAAATAATTCAATTACTAGCATGCTTACAATACATTTTAAGAAAAATTAAAATATAACACATTGTATGGGCAAATACATGGGAAAAATTTAGATGGAGTAGTACTACTCATGGAGCATTGTGCAATTTAAATATTATTATTATTGAATATAACAACAATAATAACATTGCCAGTGGAATCCCACGAGTGCAGTCTGGGGAAGGTAAAATGTATGCAAACCTTATCATTGTCTCATTGAGATAGCGAGGTTGTTTCTAGAAGACTCTTGTCTCAAAAATAGAAGATACTAGATATGAAAAAAAATCGACTAAAGTAAAAAACCAATGATAATATATAAACATAATAAAAAATATATGTATAAGTCGAACAATAACAATACAGGATATAAAGACATGTCTTTCCTACTAGGTATATAAATACAACCAACTTATATTTGTTACTTTTATTATTACTATTATTATTATTATTGAATATAACAACAACAACAACAACATTTCCAGTGGAATCCCACGAGTGGGGTCTGGGGAAGGTAAAATGTACACAAACCTTACCACTAACTCATAGATAGCAAGGTTGTTTCCCGAAGATCCTCGTCTCAAAAATATCAAGCCCCTAAGACAGAAGATACTAGATATGAAAAAAGAAAATCGACTAAAGTGAAAAGCCAATGATAATATATAAATATAATAGCCGGACAATAACAACACAAGATATAAAGACATGTTTAATCCTACTAGATATATAAATACGACCAATTTATATTTGTTACTTTTATTATTATTATTATTATTGAATAAAGAAATTAAAACAAGTGAGTATTGGTGTATCAGGCTTGTACCCTCATCCACCCTACTTCATCAGACACACTTGTTCTATTCTTAGGAAACATATTACATTTTTATTTCCCTCCACCCATGTCACTAGTCTTACCATGTTGTCCCAAACCCCATTTCTTGTCTCGTTTTTTTTTAATGAATATGATATTTGGATATATTGACGTGTACTTAAATTATTTCATCGAGTTACATTGATAATAATAGGTCAGAAAAATGAAATATCTGCTTTCCTTTTAAAAAGCACTCCCCTTTCATGGACCTTAAACAACACGAATCTAGCTCTTGTAATCCCCATGAAACACAAATTTAAATCCCTATATATCATGAATCGAACTCTTTATAGGAACCATTTGAAGAATATTATACAACGTAGAAGAGATTGGACTCTTACAATCTCAATATAATTAACTAGCAATATAGTAATCATAAATTAATTATATTGGTGTTTAAATCCCGAACAATAAGAAATTAAACTCTACACATTATCTCTATCAACACTTTAATTTCTCTTAACGAGTATAAACGACACAAATCTATATATCTTTTTCTAGAAAAAACTTCTCTTTCTATGAATCATATACGATTTTAACTCTTATCAGAAAACGCTTCTCTCAAGTAAATTTCGAATATCAAATAATTATATATCAAAATTCAGAAAAAAGATTAGTTATTTCTGTTGGTGTCAGGATGAGAGGAACAAGGAGTAACTTAGGACCATCCCTGTTAAAACTAGTTAATTTCATTATAATATTTAAATTAATTTTTTGGAAAAAAAAAAGAAAAAGACATAAAAAAATCCTCAATCCCTAGGTTGGCCTATCTGTCTTTTTTTTTTATAAAAAATCTCTGTTTTTTGTCTGATTACTTACAGCCCACTCTTTTGAAACTACAAAAAAATAAATTAAAAATTATAAAGATTATCAAATTATATAATTACTAAAAAAAATAAAAAAAATGAGTGCATGCTTGCACGCGGGGGATTATAATTAGCATGTTTTTGTGTGTATTTTTTTTTTTGTACACTCAAGTATTGTGTGTATTATGGTTTGTATTGTAATTGGTGCACTATACGTTGGCCAAGTGGGGGGGGGGGGGGGGGTGGGGGTTGGAAAATCTTTGCTCGGAGCTCGTTTTGAAATTGACTAATTCTAATTCGCATCAGAAATCCTGAAGTATTCTATTTTATCAAAGAAGATTTTATTTTCAAGATTGAATTGAACTTGAAAGTTCAGACACATATATGTTATATATATTAGATAAGTAAAAAATGAATGAAAAGAATATTTGATAAAAACATCTTATTATTTTTTTAAGAAAATTACTTATTTTGATAGTTAATATTATTTAATTTTTTGTTCGTACTCATTTTGAAATGGAATAATTATCTTTTTGAATCCCTTTTATAAAATATTTATCGTTTTTAAACATGTTTTTTATTTATTACCTAGATATTCTATATTTGAAAAATATTTACCATTTACAACAATTGTATTATGTATTATACTTATTTTGATTAAAAAACTACATTATATACTAAAAATGAATTATGCATGTACTACACGATGTATAAAAGATGTATTAAAATTATAAAAATGTATTATAAGTGTCTTAAAATATATTAAACTTATATTTTGGTGAAAATTTACATTATGTATTAAAAGTAAATTATACTTATTGGAATCATATTGCTATAAATGGAATAAATATTAGATAAAAATATCTTCTTATTTTTTTAAAAAGAAATATTACTTATTTCAAATTAAATAATTTAGTACTTATTTTGAATGAGAAAAAAAAAATATTGTGAAAGGTGAGGATTGGTTCTTGGAAGGGAAATAATAATGGCAACATAAATAAGAAGACAAAGATGGTAATAAGACCAAACTGTCAATTGGTGGAGTAGAATGTGACTTTTAATTGATTTTTTTATACTTGAAATAAATTGGCACTGTCACAATTTGCAATTTTGTGGTGTACAAATTTTTAGTTTAAAAAAAAAATCTCTTAAAAATATTTACTGTTGTCCACGATTGATTTGTCACAGAAATTAATAAATAATAAATGATAGAGATAATTTTATCAAATCAACAGTTGAATGTGATAAATATAATATTTTGGAAAATGTAATAAGAAAATGATTATAACTAAAAATAAGAGTAAATTAGAAACTAAATGTAAAGCTATGTCTTGATTTCATAAAATGAACAAGTATTATGGAGCATTTATATGTAATAGACTTAATGGTTTTTATTATTTTTTGCTTTTATAAATTTGAACTTCAGTTATTATCGTATTTTATAAGTTGAACAACTATATAGGTTAGGATTTTGTATCGTTGGTTCGCCCACCTAGGAGGGTAGGTGTGGATTTCACTCACGATCCGTTTTGGATCGTGACAAACTTAGTATTAGAGTTTTAGGTTCAGTGGTCTCATCACACAAGGACAAGTCTAATAGAGTCTTGTGGAACAGTACGGGGACGCCTTTACTTTTCTTTGAGAGGCTACAGGACCTTAGGAAACTCTCTTTCTTATTTCTTTCATGCTAGCTTGAATCCAATTGGTATCTAGGTTATACAAATTGATATCTAATTTTCTTCATTCTATTTCGTAGATGGTTAAAACTAGAGCAACAATGCCCAAGTCAATCGTTAGGGTCGTAGGCCAAGGAGGAGGAGTGACAAGAGATCGTGGTAGATGTCGCTGGAGAAAGCCTACCAGGGGCAAAGGTCAAGCAGATGGGCCAACCAGGAAAAGAGCAGCAACCCTCCACCAGCTGATCAGGTAGCTAGAGAGTGTTAAGGTGGTGGATGAGCAAATTCATGATAAGAAAGCACCATCCCAGCCTACTCTACAAATGATCCTCTGGGTTCTCACCTATCTCAACAAGTTCTCACCAATCAGAATAAGCTCGACAATCTGCCTACATTCAAATTATATTTGGAGAATCTTTCTCTTTTATCATATTTATTTTTCTATCAACAACTTTTTCATTTTCAAAATTTAAATCCAATCTCTCTATTTAAAAATAAAAAATTATTTTTTTCTCACCACAATTATCCCTAAATTACATAAGACTGGGTATGATTTTATTTTATTTTATTTTTTTATCTCTCTCCTTTCTTCTTAATTCTTAAATTCAAGATTCAAATGTCCTATTTCTAACCCAAAAATATAAAAAAAAGAAGTTGAAAGAAAATCCATCTAAAAGAAGTAGGTAGAAGTAAGAAACAAAAAATAAATTTTTTGGAAGAATTGGAATAAATGTGTGATAGAGGCCATTTTGGTGCAAAGTTAAATGAACCACAGGCCTTAAAAGATTATCATGTCATATAGATAAAATTATGCTTCAGACTGTTGTCTCTGAATTTAAAAAAAAAATACAATAAATATTCATGAGTTGAAAATATATTAATTAATTTAATTATGAGTGTGGATCTAAATATATTATCTCCCTTTTCTTCCAACCAACCCATGACATGTTCATTTATTACCCTTTTTTCCCAATGCAAATGTCTTGCTAGGTTGGATTGCTTATTGGTCGATTCGATCTCATCAAATAAGTTATTAATTATTAGTTTATAGGTATGTTAAATTAATAATTAAATTAATAAAATATTAGTTATTAATTAATTAATTAATAATCTTGATCTTTTATCTGTTCATTCGTCAGATATCTAAATCATATGATTCTGAGGATTCTGCTTTTCACATTCATTCTACAGGATCAAAAATGTCTTTCCTCGCTAGTTGAAATAAAAACCTCAACAACAACTTCATTGAACCCTTTTTTCCTATTCTTGCTACCTATAAAACGAATTTTAATGATGTAATTTTCTATTCATAAGCATTTGTCACGTAAATAAATTAATCATAACGAAACTGCATCCTCTTTTAGTTATACAAATCAGTATTATCAATCGAAATATGCATCAGATTTTACTATTTAAATAGACCGTGTAAAGGAGATGGTATATTTAATTGATTGACTTAACCAGAAATGTTTCAAAAATATTTGAGTTTGCGTAAAAGAACCTAAATATTTCTGAAGATTGTAATCTTTATTTATCGAGTTGTCTTTGGTCGTAAGTTGACCTAAACCTCCCAAAATTATATAAAATGATAAACATTTTTTATTTTTAAGGTTCCAAATTTTAAAAATTAAATTGCTTTTAACAAATAATATTTTATTTAATTTTTTTAAAAATAAATTCAAATTAATTGAACTCAAAACGAATATCAAAAATCAAATAACAGAAGACACTTGGTCCACTCATCATTTCTTGTATCAAATCCAATTTTACTTGCATGCAATCTTGCCCCAAACATGATGCCATGGATAATTTCCTTTTTTTAATTAAATTACTCTCCAATTATATTCGAATCAAAACTTTGAAAGAAATTGAATTAGAAATAATTTTAAGTCAGAGCCATGGATATACACTTTTTTAATAAGGAATATTTTATTTTTTTCAAAATAAAATTTTATTGCGCAAATTTTAATTAATTGAACCCTAAAATAAATATCAAAAAATGATGCCAAAAATAAAAACTAGGAATAATAGATAAAATACATGTACATTATACAATTAAACGTGCCTAAGATAAGAAGGATTGCAACTTGCAATTGTTGTTCTATATAATTTCAAATATCTAAATTTAAATTAATTAATTTAATTTTAAAAATTAATTTTAAAAATTAATTAAATTAATTTTTATAAAATAAACACATGTTAAGTAAAAGTCAAAATCTACTTTTTATAAATGCATAGCACTTTTATTCTTGATAAATGACCAACAAAATTCTCGTGATTTGTTTTGCTTATTTTTCAAACCAAATTTATTATTTTTAATCTTTGGACTTTTTTTTTTAAAAAAAAAAAATCTCTCTATCCTTAAATTATTCCTAATCCATAATAATAATAATTGTTTATTGCATATTTCCAAACAAAAAATAAATAAAAAATATTTATTACACCTTTCAAAAGTCAAATAAATCTTTACCCCAAATATTATCAAATAAAATATTTCAACTTTTCGAAATTTGCATATCTTACGCGTAGCATTTTTATAGCATATCAAAATTAAAAATTAACTATTAAATTTATCGATAAATAATCCAAAGCTACTAAATTTTTTGAATAATTCATTGCTAATCTGCTATTAAATAGAATTAGCAATAAATTCATGATATTTAACGATAACAGTTATCCATCGATAATAATATCTAGTTTTTTTTTTTAATCATAGAAAAGAAAGTTGGTCTAAGTAATTCCAAAAAAAAAAAACAATTTATTTTATTTTAGTCAAAAGGGTTTCTTTGATGACAAAAAAAATAATATTTAAAAAAAAATTTATATCTAATATTTAAAGCATTTAATGAAAGATTTTGAGTATAAAAAGGTCACGTTTTGTCTCCCCCTATTTATAGGTTTATCTTAGATTGTTTCATATTTTCAACTTACCTAGTCTAATCCTCTCATAAATACAGGACTTCCTCCGTTTTAATTTATTTATTATATTTTTTCTTGATATAAAATATTAAAAAAATATAATTTTAAATTAAATATATATCAAATGTATCGAAATGTCTTTCAAATTTATAGTCTTAAATATGTCATATGAAAATTGAAATTAAAAAATTATTCAAAAATAAAAAGATATTTTTTAATTCAAATTAAAAAAGAAAATAAGACAAAAAAATTGAAAAAGATGAGTCATATTTTTTAATAAAAAATTATAATAAGGAAAATCAAGGTTTGATGTTTGGAGTAAAGTAAATTCAAATGATACAAATTAATTATTAGTTGTTGCTTTTTCTAGAAAGGATTGACAATTGCAATTGCACCACAATTGTTGGGGGGTTTGTACTTTAATTTAAAAAATAAGAGGGACATAACAACATATGTAATTTTTATTTTACTTATTTTTTTTGACAAATTAGGGAAGGATAATTTTTTTTAATTTATTAACAGTGAGTTAATGTCTTTAAAAAATATAGTGAGTAAATATGTGTGAGATGATATCAATTAATTAGGATATAATGGTAAACTCACCATACCAAAAATAACAGAGATGGAGGGAGTAGGTTTTTTTTTTTTTGTCGCTCAAGCTTTGAAAATTCAACTAATTCAGGTTTGCGTTGCGTAAAGCTTAATAAAGGAGAAAATGCGCTTCCTAGTTCCTACAAAAAAAAAACTTTCCTAGGACTCGAATCTAAGCATCTCTATGAAACTATTAGTAGGGATGGGAATACTGCTTCTTTCTTTAATCAGTTCTACATGACGCGAATCTGAATTAGATGAATCAACAGACTCGGAATAGGCTATACTAAAAAAAAAACCTACTTCATCCTGTCTCATTTAGGTTTAGGGTTCTATGTGTACACCAAAGCATTTCTACCAATGATTTTAAAAGATTTTTTTTTGTAAAGCCTAACTTGAAGGGATTGAACCTATCCATCTATTGGGGAAGGAATATGCCAATGCTTTATTGAATATTGACCCTATAGTTGATAGTTGTTACTTTGTTAAGTTAGTTTCAAAATGAAAATACCAACTTTTTGATGGATAACTCATTTCCCTCCCTTTTTTCACTTTAAATTTAATAAATAAAAATCTCCGATCAGACTCTCAAAACCTATATGAAAAAAGTAAAATATTAACAAAGTGGAACAAATCTCTCGAAGAATTAGTTAACTAAGTATTTCAATGATAGATTAACCTGATCCTTTATTAGAATGAATTAAATAAATATGTATCTTAACGTCTATCTCGATTGAAAATTCACATTTAAGATGGTTTCATCACTTGGCCAACTTTATATGATTGGCTTATATATATATACTTATATGCTTTTGTTTAATTATAAATTAGCATGCATATTCAACCTTATATCACATAGAGAACTTTATATTTGAATAAAATATGGTCAAAGAAAAGAAGCTCCCAAAAATGTTAAGTTGTTTCCTACATTGGGTTTAAACTCCTTTACCTTTTCCTCTTTTTGTTTTCCTTTGTCTCAAAGCAATAGTAGAATAAAAGATAGAAAATGTGAATATATATTTATACTTTTAGTGTTTAATTTATATATATAAGTTACAGATTCACGTAAACTCAATAGTTTTTGCAGATATTTATTAAAAAATAACTAAATATCTATAACTAACTATTTGTAAATCAAGTTACTATTATATATTAACTTAGATTATGTAAAATTACAAACTCATAAACTTCAAATACTCTGACTCGACTCGACTCTAATTTTCTTGGAAAAGAAATAGTATTGATGAAGTTTTGGACTACAAATTATCCAAAAATTGTGGAAAGAACATTTTCTTTTAACATGTGATGTAGACTATGATAAAGTGCAAATTAAAGTGATGGACAATATTTTTTTTGACCTTAGAAGGTTCAAACTTTGGAAATTAAAATACAAAAAAGCCTAAAATTTAGAGTGCTTTCATTGGATAATGATTATTCATAAGACTTATATGAGTGCATGGCTAGCATGTTTGCTTTCAAAATAGGTTAACATTCATATTTTTAAAAAAATTTATCCTAGAGAGTGAAATATATATAATAATAATATAAATCGTCATTTTAAAATATATTTTTCACACTCTTAATTAAGTCATCGAAAAGATAATTATAGATAAATTTATTTGAAAGCTAGGGTTTATAATCTTGAAAATATGATAAGTTACCCGTTATAACAGATAAAAATGATTTGATGATATACAAAAAAGTTTGCATATATTAGAGTCGTTGGGGCTCCCCAGACACTTACTACTTCGTCGACTTCTATTACAGAGGCTGATTTCAGAGAAGTTATCACTATGCTCACCCAACTGATAGCTGCACAGAGTGGGAATCGGAATCCACAGGCTCCTAATTCTAGCTAGTAGTATTTGAATCATGTTAAAGAAGTCTAAGTTGTGACTATAATGATTTCTCTTACAACTTTTAAACCTTGATTATCTTTGACTTAAAGATAAAAAGTGGAAAAAAAAATTGGTAAAATTTTAAGCAAGATGTAATGACTTAAGGTAGTACACAACCAATCATGATCATTTTTTATAATAATTCTTGTTTTTTAATACTAGTTTATTGGGAATAATTAAAGTTACTTTTCTTGTTTTGACTGATTAATTTATTCAAATTAGTAGGAAAAGAGTAAGTTGCCTACTTGCCTTACTCATATTAATAGTGAAAGGTGTAATTAACATTGATGTAACAACAATAAATTCAATGTATACGGATTTTATTCCTACTTTTGTACAGTGGAGAAACTGATTTAGATAGACGTTCAATTCAAAAGATGAGTTTTCGAAATGGAATTGCAAAAAAAAAATATGACAACAAAGAGCAAGATATAAAAATGAAGTTGAAACGAATAATAACGTATTATACTCATGTAGAATAAATTACTACGCAACAAAGCTAAATAATGCTACTATATATGTTTGGTCAAGAGTTTGATTTGAATCTTAGTTTAATATTTTAAAAAAACATATTTATAGGCTTTTTTGTTATGATAATCATGGATTAAAATTATCTTGTGAAAATAGAACTTAACTAGTAATAACATGATGTGTTTAATGAATAAATTGAGATATCTTTTTCATTTAGGAATCTTTTGAATAAATGAAAATTGATTTTTTTAAAAAGTTATAATAAAAATAAGTCATAGATTTTATGTGATTATAAATCATCTCGATAAAAATAAGAAGCATCACCTCGTACCACCTTTCGTTTACTTATCATTAATACTTTTGGGCATATAGGGAAATTTAGGAATAAAAAATACTTATTCTTAAAAGAGTTTTACACTACGTGAGTCTGAATAATTGAATTCTTAAATTTTCGATAATATAATTAGCAAATTTTTTTGATAATACTAGTGTTTGGAAATGAATAAATCATGTGCATTCACACTAGTTTCTTAACTTGTTTTAATCATTGTAGAAAAGTTATTTAAAACACTTTTCTCGAATAGAGAATTATTACAAATAATCTACGCAGCTATTTCATACAACATCGAAGTAACGTCTTCATATTTCTCAGAAGTCTTCTCAAATCACATTTATAGAATCACAGACTTCATATAAAATCATATTTATAGAATCACAGACTTCCTATAAAATATGTTATAGTCATAGAAAAGTCAATTAAACGTTTAAAAACAATTTAAATAATCCTTTAAATACTTAAAGGAGGCATATTAGTTAGTTATGGACCTTTTTTCCTTTTTGAAAAAAAATTAAGATGTTGGTCAGCCATGCAAAAAAGAGATAATAATAAGCACCTTACTTTAAAAACTTTATGCATGCTTTGATTGATCAAAACAACAATTTAAAATTGATTTTTTTAAAAACAAATTATAAAGTACTACTACTATTTATTAAATATGACACAAAATCCCATGAAAAAGGAAGTGAGTTTTTTTTTTTTTTTGCAATATAAAATTCCAAAAAAAATAATAAAATTATGAAAATTAAGTGGACAAGCTCATGAGGTTTGAGACATAAAAGGGGAACAACATTAGTGAAGTTGCAAACAATTATGGACCCCTTTATTTAGTCAGACCAACTTTTATTTGTATTTTCTTTTTCCTTTTAAATGAAAGTATATTTTTTAAATTTTTTTATTTTATTTATTATTTTTTTCTTGAAAATGTAATTTTTTTTTGGTATGAAATGAGTTCCTATATGGCAAAAAAAGAAGCCTTTCGGTGGTTACATTAAGTTTAGTTCAAAGAGGTCCCACTTTGACTATTTTCTTCGAGTAGACAGTTGGTCGACATATCTGTTTGAGCAACTTAAGGGTATATTCATAATTTTTTAGTGATTCTTCCGACATGTCTGCTTGAGCAATTTGAGGATATATTTATACTTTCTTGTGGTTCTTTCATTTTAATTTGTCTGTCTTTTTTATTAACCAAATAATTAGAAAAGACAAAATGATATACTACTATTATTTAACTCATTTTGATCAAACATAATTTTTAACACTATAAAAAAAAACATTAAAATGATATTTTATTCTGTTCTAATTTATTCTGATTTAATATTATAAGAATAATAATTTTTCTACAATGATCAAATGGTTCTATAGTTTATGATTATTTATGAAATTCACATCATTTTTTAAATGAAGGAAATGTGAAAAACACTACTTGATTTCAATTTTGTAATTAATTTTTTTTTTTTAGAAAAAAATAAATTATAGAAAGCAACTTTTTTGGTTTTATTTTTCTGACTAATAGCTTTCATAGGCATGTATGGATGGCCGCTATTTTAGACCCAAAAAACATGCATGGTTTAATTGTTTCCCATGGAATCCTTTTTTATTTTGAAAAAAAATAAATTATATTCAATAATAAGACATGACGACGTCGGGATCTGACCGAGGATATAATTTTAGACAGAAAAATTTAAAGGGTCATGAATCAGGATAACATGTTAGCTAGTGGTTGAGAGTTTTCTTGCTTATTTGCGAGGTTGCATTAGCATTATCATGGTTGTAGTTTCTTGATCTTCAATCGATTTTATCTTTCATCGATATTTTTTGTATTCTTTGAGTATTGTATTATTTCGTATTGTCTTTCTCTTGTTTGTTACACAACATTATCCATTTCGTCTTAATTTGTTATTGTTATTATTACTCCCGTATCTGTATTCCTTTTCTCAATTGTTTGACAGGATTTAGTTAAGTTGAGGGTGTATCGAAAATAACTTCTTGATATCTACGAGATAGGGATAATAATATCTACATATACACTATATATCATTTTTGAATGTTATTTATGACAATTTATATATATTAACGATGTATATAACTTAAATTCATAACTATAGCGTAAATTAGTAAATAAAATTATTTGTAATTATTTATTAAATAGTTTGATTGTGTAAATATTTTCTCTGCTGACTATATATAAATAATGATACTGATGATTAACAATTTTGTTTAATTTATATCCGTGATTATTGTATAGATATAGCAATGATATATATTAATTAACAAAGTAATTAATGAGAATAATTGATATTGATAATTACAAATAACTTTATTTGACATCCTAACGGTATTAACTGTCAAAATCCTATTTTTAGGTCCCATTTTAAAAGATAAAACGTTGTTTATTAAAGACAATACTATAATCAAGACTCGAATTGATTTGAAATTTGTGATGAAAAATAAAAAAGTACTTATCGTTATATCACGATTGTTGATAGTGTTGAATTCCACTAATAAAAGTCACTTGCCTACTTCTAGATTACACTTTGAGGTGGGGTAATAGAATCTTAATGATTTTCTTAATTTCTAATCAACTATTTTGAATAATTAATTAGTCAACTTAATTATAGCTTAACCGACTTCTTAATTGGTCCCAACATGTTAATTAAGTGTGCAAGGACAGTGTAATAGAATTTTTTGTGTTATCATTTTTAGTTGACTTACAATAATAAATTTGATATAGAAAAAGATTTACAATATTAAGTGTATATTAGTTAAATCATATATGGTTCTAGGGAGGGTAGGATATATATCGAGTTTATCACTATCTTTGTAGGGTGGAGAGTTGTTTTCTGTAGACCCTCGAAAGGAAAATAATGACGACAATACAATAACAAGATGACTATTACTAACTACGGAGAAGAGAAGACTAGTCCCCTGCCTCTACTATATTCAAGTATGATAACACTCGACTATCTACTACTGTTCTATTTTAATATTCGACCTCCATGCCTTCTTACGTGGGCTCAGGTTAATATGTGACTTCAACAATTAAAGAGTGTATATATTAGCCCAAATGTCTTTATTCAACATGAACTGGACTCATTATGGTTATTCAGCCCAGATTCTTGAAGGTACTTGGGAAAGTTACTATATACCAATTTGAAGGAAATATACACTATATATACACTATAATACTTTGTAACCTAAATGACAGAATGGTTTAAAATATGATGTTTGTAAAGTCAAAGTCAAAATTCAGACCTTTGTATCTCAAGTCTTACATTTGTGTTTAGCTTTTCAAATATGTAAAAACAATCGATTCAATACTCATAAACTAAAAATCCTGACTCGAGCATTTCCGTTCATCTATCGTCAACCGAAAAATCAGGTTCCACAGGCTTTTGTAATGAACTAATAATTTCTAGTTCTCCCCTCATACTTCCACCCTTTCTGTTGCTTGCTGCCAATGTTGCAGCATACATAGCAAATTCTGAAGCCTTTTGTCCCAATGACACGCTTCTAACTCGTTCATCGCGTGATTCAGTAGGCAGAGGAGGAGTCAGGGGACTCTGCTGCGCTTTATTAAGCGCAGCAGACTCTTTCCTTCTCTTATACCGAAACCAAGCTGCTTGTATAAAACACGCGGCCCAAGTCCTCCATTGGTTTGAGTAGAACCTGAATGTGTGCCTTAACTGCTTGCTGTGCAGCTTACGAAACTGTGATGCCACGAACATCACGTCTGCTGCAGCCAATGCAAACGTTTCAACTTCTGTGAGCGTGGTCACTGTACGTGTAGAGGATGGAAGGATGATGCTCGGACGAGGGTCTAGTGCCCACGTTAGTAGTTCTTCACCACAGAAATCACATGGACCAAGCTGACATGAGTTAAAGAATCCTGTTCTCCCTCCATCAGTAGTGTAGGAATCCAAATGTCCTCTTATAATGAAGTGCATTTCGTTCACAGGATCAGCTTCGCGAACAAGGCAAGTCCCCGCGGTGTATAGATGTGGTTTCAACCTTTCACATATTGCATCCAAGATACACTCATCCATTTGATCAAACAGTGGAACCTACAGGACCAACTTAAACTTGTCACGTAGAATGTTGAAACTGGAAAACTTACTAAATGTAGAACGAGTCACTCTTTTTGGAAGAACCAAAAAGGAAAGTAAGACACTTAAATTGGAACAGAAGGAGTTTGATACAAGTATGATACTCACTCGACGAACTAGATCAAGACAGAGATGACGTTTGATGTCCCTTCTGAGATCAACAGGAAGGCTTCTAACAATGCCATCTTCATCAACACCTCTTGTTGTCACCCACCGATATAGGTCATATCTCCGGACCCTCTCCTTAAGATCGTGAGGGAGTTGACGATGATGCATCCATTCTTCTGTATCGTTCCTCCTAATCCTCCATTCTTCGAGTCTCATAGTAGTTGATTGAAGGAAGGTCTAGTATTGAAACAAGTTAGACATTTTCAGTACAAATTTGGCTAAGATCGAAAACTATGTCCCTTTATCATCCAACGACTTACCTGCATATTCCCAATAAGTAACGCGAAAAGCAACAATCCAAGGATTGCAAGAACAACCGCGAAATTAATTTCATTGATGTCAGTAGTAGTCATGAGATTCTGTCCAATGGAGCTGCAAAAGTTAGATAACAGTAAGCTAAAACGTTTAATCAAAGAAAAACCAACAGATCTTTAGCTGCATTTTGTTACCTTAGGTTCTTTAAGCCCCACCAGAAACAATACGTATACTTGTGCAAGAACGATGACTGTGTAACGCGATAAGTCAGTGCATCGTTAAAGATTCCAAATTGGAAGAAGTTGCTACTAGGACCACATAATGTAGATATATTGCTCCATTTATACCAGGCGATTCTACTTGTATCGTTCTTCCTCTGACAGTCGAAATAC
The DNA here is from genome assembly GCA_038996855.1 of Solanum aculeatissimum. NCBI lineage: Eukaryota > Viridiplantae > Streptophyta > Magnoliopsida > Solanales > Solanaceae > Solanum > Solanum aculeatissimum. Next base: position 40,518 of record JBCEWC010000219.1, read on the forward strand.
CAGTACTGACAATATGGCTGTTGTTGATCACAAATCTTCTTCCAACACTGTTCTTGCCTCTCCACAGCTAAAAGGTACCAGCAAGATCCCATGACCTTCAGAAAAATCGTAATCAAAATGATCGCCAAGTCAACAATTTACAATCATACCTCTCTATAACAAACATTTCACTGTAACAACCAAGTTTTCTTTGGAATCGACTTTCCATGTAATGAACATACAACAATATTTAGCTATAGCAGCAAAGAATATCCAGACAAACGAGGTCGTTATAGAGAGGTCTAACTGTAGTTCATCCAAAATCATTTGACAGATTATGCTATTCTGGCAAATGTGAAATTCAACGTTTTTCTCATCATTACATATAACTTACATGACTAGCCAGCATGAAGAGCACGAGGTTATAAACCGCGCCAGCCCAAGCAGCTTCCACCATTACGCCAGTTGTCTTGATAATGTGAGATGAAAGTGGAAAAATCAAGCATAGCCTCAAGATGAACTGAGAAATGATGGTTAGGCGTAAGGCGTGTTTTGTACCAATCCTATTCGAACCTCTTAGGGACGGGATTGCAGCCCAAATCAAAACCTGAAAACAGAAATTTCGCTAAGGATGTTATATTGTTTTCTATATAACACCATATGATCTCAGACGAAGAGTATTCAACTGACCACCCTACTGTCGATGCAATAGATACACAAAGTAGCATTTAATGGAACTTGTGAGCCTAAAAAACAATCAGAACAGAGGAAATAACAACAGATTATAAGTTTTCCTGCTAGATTTTTTGCATTGTAGGACTTATAACAACCAAAAGATTCCAAATATTAACGAATTTGTTATATCGCGAAAAGACTACTATAAACTTACCTGAGGAAGGGGAAGAGTAGCCAACACGTCGAGGATAAAATCCTTTCGAAGATACCTTAAAGCAATCTTTGAAGAATCAATGACTAGCTCTCCTCTTCCAAAAACGCGAGAGGAAGGTGCAACATAAGCTGTTCGAAATTGAACTAAAATATGAACCAGATAAAATGCATCTATGACTGATCGAACGATTGTAAGGACTATCTCCATGGGATAACTTGCATCCATACAGATTTCGTCGTTAACACTAGGTAAATAGAAGAACAATGGATCAACAAATAGTGAACTAAGACAAGCAACTAAGAAACATTTGTTCCATATGTTCATAGGACGTCCTCGAGGATCTAGTATCTTCATTTGCACACCATCATAGTCCTCTGAAAATACTCTTGAAAGCTTTTTCTTTCGGGACATCTTCATTTTTGGCTCTATTTCTACCTTCTCGAGGTTTGATTCAGACGTTTGTTCATGATTCTTGATGGAGATAGCTTTGAGGAATTTCGACGTATTGAATGATCCAGATTTTGATATGTCAGTGTCATTTAGAAATCTGATTGAACAGAAATGAGCATAACTTAGAGTCTAGTGATAAAATACAGCACGCGTTTATCAAAGAAACTATGTTGCTCGGACTCTACATAAATGTTGTCATGCCTATATGTATTTTTAGAGGATGTGACACACTCACGACGACAGTATTTTTGAAGAGCTCGAGCAACATAAAAAAATACTTAAGTCACAAATCTAAGGATTCTCAGATATACCTTACAGATTTTTGCTTAGTAGAAGACATGGTGCTCTGGATAAATTCTGTTTTTGACCTTACAGTTGTTACTGCTGAAACACGAAAGAATCGAAATCTTAGATCAAAACAATATGTATGAATGGTATGAACTATCTAAACACGAATTCTTGAACAACAAACAACCAGTTCAGATATTCACGACCAAGAAGTACTGAATTCTCATTCTAATAGACCCTGAACGAAAAAGGAACGTCTAGTGCCAAAGTCGTTGAGTACAATACGATACATCACGAAACAACAATCCTAACAAAGTTAAAGAGTACCTTGATATTACTTGTGTATTTCTTCAATCATATCAAATATATTCTTGTGGTCTTCAACATGCCTTAAATGAATCGCGAGTCGACGTTTCATTTAGCAGTGAACATAAGTAAAGGTCTTAGCAATCATATATATACACACATTGTTTGAAAATTTTGAAGCAACCTTTTTTATTTTTATAGAAAACAACATTTTAAGAATCATGTAACAAGACCAAAAATTGAATATTTGAATGTTTAGTCGAAGGAATTTTGACAAAATAGAATTGACTTTTATTTTGTTTGATGTTAAATATATCTAAATTTTTAGAAAAAGACATAGTAATGGATCTACATCCATTTTCAAAATTGTCTGAATTCTATAGAATAAGTTGGCATTATAGAATAAGTTGGCATAGTATAAAGGAAAAATTGCGCGGATAAACAAACATATACACTAGTTAATTAGCTAACATAACTATAGTTTGAATTAATTATGCCTCACGACAAACATCTAGTTGTAATTACCATTTGAATTTTGTGTCTTGCGGAGGTTTACGAATTGAGACTTTACAAGACGTGTAATTTGCATGTCACTAGGTATGTGTCGAATACTCCAAATGTAGGAGGATTCGACATTGGCATAACAACATTTTTGGGAAGTCCGAGCAACATAGCCTAAAAGAAGCTGGTTGTAGAGGCATAGGCACAGTTAACAGACAGTGCCTGCTAATTCATTTGTAGAACAAGAATGCTTCACTCTAAGATACATTTTTGAAGAGTACCAAACTTTTTTCATTGTCTTGTATGTCAACAAGTGATGGATAGAATCATATTACAAGATCAAAATATTTCCTTGAGACAATTTCAGAATATATATTACGAAAACTAATCTACTTGAGAGCTCGTTAGACCAGAAGCAGAGTGTAATTTGTCCGCGCAAGTTTAGGATAGATGTTGCAGAGTTACTAACTCGATTCATATCTGCAACTATCATCGTCTCCTGGACCCTGTCATGTAAATTATACATTTTTATAAGCAGAAGTCCCAAGAAACAGCCTTGGAAAAAGAGGGCACACAAGTTTTTTACCTCAAGTCTTTTCTCGGTCAAAAAGATGTTGGTTACAATCTTCAGAATTGGCGTCTGGGTGGCCGAGCTTCAGCAGGGCTTACACGGATGGCCCTGCCACTTAGGTCCTACACAACAAAGTTTAAGATGAAAAAGATTCATGAACGACATTATACTAGATTAGATCGATGGTGTATCACATATCTAGTAAATGAAGACAAGTCGAAGGGAAAATATCTAGATGATTGAAACCCAAGCTTGATAACTATACAATCATTCATATCTACAGCACCATTTAGAAGACATTGCGGATAAAACTACTACTTCAACACTCTAAACCATGCATATTACATATCACTAAGTAAGCAGATGCTTTCCATGTTGGGGGAAAATTACGATATGCAAGTAAATGTGCATGTTAAGCCAGTATATAAAACCAGCCTGAATGGAAAATGAGATCAATGTGCGAAGACGCATGCACATATGGATCATAAAGTAAGATACATAATTTAGCTAAGTAAGAAAGACTTACAACACCGTCCAAGCTTTCAATTGCATTGTTGACCTCCTCAGCGGAACTGTATGTTACAAATCCAAAGCCCCTTGATCTACCACTATCTCTATCATAGACTACTTTGGCATCCACGACCTTTCCTTGCTCACTGAACAAGGTTTCAAGTGCTAGTTGGTCAACACTCCATGCAAGGTTTCCTACGTAGACTCTATTGGGGCTGTCCATACTCCCTCCACCCCTGCCTCCCCGGAAAGAAGAATCGTCTCTGAAAGAATTCTCCCTTTTGGGTGGTGGTGGCCCAGAATTCACCCTCAGTGCCCTCCCGTCAACTTCCTGCCAAAAGAATCAAACACTTGCTTAGAGTTGAATTCAGAAAAAGAAATTTTGCATAAGGAAAGTATTACTAACAACAAGAGTTTTAGGTTCCATAAATAATGGTTGAGAATGAGAGCTGAAAATCATTTAATCAGCAATTTTTTATTTTTTTGAGAAGCATTTCATCACCAAAATTAGTATAGAAATCTGCAGTATGGTACTTGGCAAACATGTTAATATTAAAACGAAGTACTGGTCTCCCGTTAAATCATGTTAAAAATTGTAACCAAGACAAGCATGTTAGAGCATAACAACCAAGAAAGACAACAAAGCAAAAGACTTTACATAGCCATTAAATTGTTGACAGGCAGCTTCAACTGCCTCTTTGGAAGACATTGTCACAAAGCCAAAACCTCTGCTTCTTCCTGTAAGCTTGTCATAGATAACCTGCAAAAGTTAGCAGCTTCAGTAAGTCCATTTAAACCTCTTAACCAATTCTTCACATCCTCACTCTCCCAATCAAGATTGAAAACAACGACCATTTTTCGCTAGTCACACAATAAGAATATCAAGTAAGAACCTTAAATGCTCAACATGGCTGGTTATTCAAACATCGCCAAGCAGAATTTCAACTTAACAAGTCCATTAGCCTGTGATCAAATCTTTAACACCCAACTGCACACCCAAAAATCGAGAAGCCAAAACAATTTCCTTCTATAATGCCTTAAGGCATAAATACTTTATTCATGACAAAGGAACCCGCAAGTGCTACCCTTTGAATGAGCACAGGGGAAATCCTACTCCTATGCAACTGCTTGCAAACCACACAAGAGAGATTAAATGCAATAGGCAAGTCCCCATGATGAGCTCGATCCAAAAGGCCAACCCCTTACTGTCGCAGGCAAGGGTTTCAAACTTGAGACTTTCATTATGGAAGTTCCAAGCCAAACCATTTGAGCCACCCCGAAGGGTTCTTAAGGTGTAAATAAAATTATCCAGTAAAAATCTTGTTGAATATTGAAAAAAGCCTCATTTTAAAGTTTAAGTTGTTAGGAGAAGACACTTTTACTTGTCACTGTTAGATATGCAATGTATCCCCTCACGAACGATATTGCTCCAATAACATGTTGTATTGTGGGACTATCTTATCAAACAGACTAAACTGTCAGAGATAGCCACTTTACTACTCTTAGGTTTGCACAAACCTTAAAGAATCAAAATTCACAACGTTAGTTACTTAAAACATATCCAAACAAAACTCCAAATCATCTAAACAAGAAGCCTACTTAAAAGAGTTAATCCTTAACTGCCAAAAACACAAGCAGGAGATCTGCTCTATTAACATGTTGAATTTGATGAACATCTTATTTACTCAAGAGATAGCCACTTCAAGTCACTACTTTTAGAATTGCACAGACCTCAAAGATTCAAAATTCACAAGGGTAGTTACTTAAACATAGCCAAACAAAACTCCAAATTTCAAGTAAGCCCACTTAAAAAGATCAATCATTTATTGACACAAATACAAGCAGGAGGTCTGTTCTAATAAGCCTCTTAAAGGATACTACTTTTAAGCTTGCATAGACCTTAAAGATTCAAATTTCACAAGGGTAATTACTTACAACCCTAACCAAATAAACCCACAAAAAAATATTAAATCTTTATCCCATAACAATGTCATAAATTACAGGCAGGAAAGTGTAATGAGCACTTAAACTTCCCCACTCCTATCCAATAGCTCACAAACACTGCAAGCCCCGTGGGACGAGCTCGACCCAGAAGGCCAATTCTACTACTTTTAGGCTTGCACAGACCTCAAAGATTCCAGATTCATACTTAAACATAGCAAAACAAAGCTTGTAATTGCATAAACACTAAACCCCACAAAAAAAGATTAGATTTTTTTTAATTACCTCAACCATCTCAACATCTCCAGCACGCTCAAAAAGTTCAGCAAGAGCAGCACTGTCAACACTGAAAGGCAAATTACCAACAAAGATTTTAAGGTCAGGATTGGCATTTCGTTCTTCATATGAAGAAGCACCTTCATCACTCAGACCCCCTTCATCTTCCTCAACTTCCTCAATTTGGTCAAAATCAGAAAGGGTTACTTTACGAAGAAAACGAGATGAATTACAAGACTCAATGTTTCTTGGGGTTGAAGAAGATAATGAAAGGTTTAAAGAGGAAGGAGGAAGTGAAAAGAAGGAAACTGAAGTTGTTTGTGAGGTGGGTTTTGGTAGAGTTTGTGGTGTAAGTGAAAGGAAATGAAGGGAAGAAGACGAAGAAGCCATTGGAGAAGGGGCTTGAAGAAAAATTTGGAGATAAGGTTCTTTAAAGAGGTGTGAAGATATGTGTGTTGTAAATATGGGGATATATAATGTGAATTTTGGATATTTTATTTTTGAGTTGAAGAGATGTGATGTTTAAAGAGATATTTTGGGTCCATAATAGTGGATATTTTTGGTTTTGGGCTTTTTCTAGAGGATAAGGCCCATGGGCTGAGTAGTAGATGGCTCGGACATGTGAAGGTGTGAGAGATTGTAATAGATGATTTCAGAAAAGATAGAGTAGGCGAAAAAGTATTGAGAAAAGGTAATTAGATAAGACTTTGGTGCAGTATCAGCTTATCGAGGACATGACTTTAGATAAGAGATTGTAGAGGATAGGGATTAAAACACTATGTCAGTAGATAATAGTATTTTGTCATGCTATCCGTCCATTCTAGTAGTGTTTCTTGTCCTTCAATTTCAATTATTATCTATAGTTTCTTGTACTTCAATTATCGTAATATTTTTTCTCATTGCTTCTTTCTTGCTAAATGTTTTGAGTTCCAACAAAATTTAGTTCAAATGAGTGATTAATCTTGTAGATTGTAGATTTTTCTCTTCCTTTCTAACTTGATGGAATAAAACAGTTCCAGTTGTAGATTATACAACTTTTAGTGTTTCACATTAATGAAAGAGATAGCAAAGGCAGCTGCCACTTGCAAGGGCACAGCTGCAAACTGTCTCATCTGCTATACCAATTGGCCTTGAAGAAGCCAAACACACAACATTTTGGACCACATCTTTCTTTCTTCATACAAATAAAGTACCTATGGTTGGTGCCACTCCACATAGACACACAAATAGTCACTTGTCATTATTAGAGTAAATTTCACAAATAGTCAAGTTGAGTTTCACCTTGGTCTCGGATTCATATAATCGACCTTAACTAAATAAACTTGAGATGAAGTTTGTTCATTATTGAATTGATATTGATATACCCAAACAAGTATACATGATAAAGAGAAGACAAAAAGGCACTAGTAATAGATTTGCCTATGTGTGTGTATGATATGTCTCTATGCATTTCTTTTCATGGCTTATAAACAAAACATATGTGCATTTTGCTGTGATTTTGATAAACACAACAAGTATTAGAACTTCTGCTCAGACTGTCTAAAGATATATTCAACAATAATTACGTCTCAATCCCAAATAAGTTGGGGTCGGCTATATGATTCCTTGCTTCTTTCCATTTAAGCTCAATGTGATTTCCAAACGGATGATTCGGAATACAGAGGAGGCTGAAGTTGTTAGATCACATTCCATTTGATGTCAACATGTAAAATCCCATCTTTAGAATTGATGAGATGGTACTTCTCGTTGATACGTCCATTGTATATCACATCCTTCAGTTGGATATCGACATAGCCAAGTAACTCCTACAGATGAAAAAGGAAATTATAATGCAACAAATATCAGTTTTTGTATTCAACAATTACAGTAATGGAAGTTGAGAATGTTTATTGATGATGGTTCATTTACCTTAGACCGAAAACCAAATCTTCTCTTCTGGCTCTTGACTTCAATATGGATTAGGTCCTTCAATGGAGCTTCTTCCAACATAAACTGGAATTCTTCTTCCCATTTTGGATTCCACGTTTTGTTCCTTGCCTACAAGTAGTCGGTAAACAGAGGTTAAGGCAACAGAAGCAATAAGACGGTTAACCAAAGGCGAATGGAGCATGGATTCAACCGAATCTAGTGGGTTTTTTTTAAACGGAACATAACCACACACATAAATATTACATTTTGAATCTTAAAGGTTGAACTATCAAGTTTAATTTATGAATCTGCCGCTATGATTAACTGCATACATGAGAGTGTAAGAATCACCTTAGTTTTCTTTTTTTCCCCTCGAAGAACTACCACTGCATAAGGATTGGTATGGTGCTTCCCTTCTACATCTTCAGCAGCAATAACGGTAACCAAAAGCAAACCTGCTCCACGTAAGGAAATATCATCTGAAAGGCTTGAAATACTCTCCTTTCTTTCATGAAAACTAAGAGGTCCGCTAAACTTCATACTATCTTCTTGGAAAGGGATGAAGGACATTTCCAACATAAGTTGGCCTCGCGGCTTCTTGTTCTGAGGGTCGTTTGGGTTTAAACTATTGACTATATCAAGAGTTAGTTCTTTCTTCTCATATGGCTTGAGCAATTTCAGTGGCACTACTTGCATTCCCAACTTATCATGTGCTCCAATCTGTGAAACAAAGTGAAAATCAGGAGACATTAGTTCTTATTCTTGATAAAATAATCAAAATCAACAGGTAAAACGTTCCTACATTCATGTTTGTAAGGAGATTGTTGCAATATCTTTTTTAGAAAGGTATAATACATAAACAGACACTTAAACAGTAAGCACTCTAATTTTGAGAGTGCACATTTAGACAGCTCAACTTGGTCTCAGCTGTCAACTAAACACTCTAACTCGTCCCCACTATGCCTCGTGGATACTCAATGTTGACGTGGCAGATAAATTTCGGAGGTATCTAGATGATTATTTGGAGTGTTCAATTGACATAGCAGAGACGAGTTGAGGTGTCTAGATGTGCATATTTAAAGTTTGAATGTTGACTTGCCAATTGAGGCTAAGTTCGACTGTTTGTTTATTTATATATTATGCTTTTTAGAAATGCACTTGTGCTAATCAAGTAATTTGAACACCAATTTGGCAATAAACATAACTTTTGCATTTTGCCACTGTTAAGTGAACTAACACTTCTTCATAGTACTCAAATTTGATATTATATCTTTTTAGATAACTTCTCTAGTTTTCAAAATCTCAACACTTCTCCAACAAGTTGATATTCAACCATTTTACTCTTAAATTACAAGAAAGTAAAAGAGGGTCTTTGAAATTTTAGATGGATGGCGTGCATAATACAATTCCTTTTAACAGAAAATCAAAACCAGAACTGTCGCCATCAAAAAGCTACAAAGAAGAATACGTACGTACAGATTTGGAGTACTATGATGGTCTTTGATTTTAAATTAAATAGTTTTAAACATCAATGTAGTGCCACAATACAATATATCAAATCAAGATTCTGACCTTTTCCCAGTCATATAAATGCAGCTGCAGAACTTGAGCCTCGGGATCCTTTATGGTCAATTTGAAATCCTCATCCCACACGGGATTTAGAGTGTTCATCTTTACAGTAGTCTTCTTTGCTGGAAGCCTGTCCCCACCTAAGCTAAGTTTAACATAAGGATCTGATTTACTCAAAAAGTCCATGTTCAGAAGTTCCTGTGCTCTCAGAACCTTCACATGTAGTATTCCAACAGGCTTCTTCACAGCTCCTCTATCAAAAATTACAAAAGCTAATGTTAGTAAATAAAAAAGAATTTGAGTATCCAACCCGATACCGTAAGGTTAAACCACTTTGGATGCATTTAGATATCCGATGTAGGAAACATTATATATCTAAAACTTTCATCTAACCAACTACCTTAAGGCATAATCTATGTGGCTCGACAGGCAGAAGAGCGGAGCGGAACAAAAGAGTTCGTTTAACAGCCTAAAGAGTGTCTAGAACAGCACTAGTGACTCGGTGAGGACTAAGAGAGAAGCCTGGAGCTTGATTGGGTGAGTGCATAGAGGAAGCCTAGAGCTTTGGAATAAGAAGAGACCATATAAAATTTGGATTTAAGTAGAGAGAACCGTTGTTGAAACCAATTTTATTGAGAATTGAACCTTTATAAATCCTTTTGGATTTCCTATTAGAATGTTGCATATTTTAACAGTAGAAATTTTAAAATTTTGTAGTACACAAGGAATGGTAGAATACATGAATTAGAAAGACCTGGACATAGGAAAAAGAAATTTTAGAGGAAAAGAATAAGGAAAGTGACTACATTTTGAGAAAACCAAAATCTAAGAAATTGCATTAGCTACTATAACAACAATGCACAAGTATCACGACAACAAACGTGCAAATGGCTGTCAGGAATTAGTCCATTGGCAATATTTCAAGTAAATTATTGTTTGTTAAAAACTTACATTGAACTGTCAAGAATTTGTATGTCAAGTGTTTGCGGCCAAAGGTAAAGTCTGGCGACTTGTTTGCTTATAGTTTCCTGCCAACCAACAAATTATAAATTAAAATTAGATGAGAAGGATAATGAATAAAAGACTCCTGTCTGAAATAAAGTTATGAATCTAGGAACCCATAGCATGCAAGGAGAGCTGCAAACCTTGTCCGGATATATGTACTTTCGAGTGCAGGTAAACAACAATGGCAAAACTTAGATATAATGGTATTATACAAACAAAAATAGGTATAACAGACTCATTCAAGAGCAATGTCTTAAACTATGTTGTTCGGACTCCTAAAAAATATTGATGGGTATGTGTTGTATGCTCCAAAAATGTGTGTTGGATTCTCCAAAATTTTGAGAGTCCAAGCAACATAGGTTTTAAGCAGACAAATCATGTTATGTTACTCCTTTTGTTAAGATTTCCTAATTCAGTAACTTTATCAACTATTTCAGTCATATCGAAACCAATGCATAAGATTTGAGGGTCGCATTTTCTACAACTATTAATCTGCAGCAGCGAAATCACTCAAGCCATTTCTATGATGTTCCAGTATTAAGTCTTCCTGTATTATTATTGAATTACAAACTCAAAGGGATCGTATTGGTTTAGGCCGTCAAAATAATGTGATTAGCTCAAATAGTAGATTGCTTTTGTGTCAGTACCAAATTGAAAGATTTGTTCTGTAAATTCCCATTGATGCATACACATGATCACGGTTCAAAGAAATAAACTTGTGATTCTATCCTTGGAAGCACAGATCAAATTGGTGAAAGTTCTCAGAAACGATTACGCTTGATACCAACCTCTTTGCCACAAAAAAGAACGAGTGAAGGACTTTTGACTTAAATCCAATGCAAGCTTAGCCTATGGAGCTTAGTATTTAAGAAATACACAGGTAAAAGAGGAAGCGTACCTGAACAAAATGGTGTAAACCAGGGATTGCCATGAGATCTCCTCCAATGACTTTTAGTCCAAAGTCTACCTCTGGCTACATATATGATTGATATTTTTAGTTAGAGAAGTTCTGAAGAGTCTATTACTCCCTCCCTTTCAATTTGTTTGTTTGGTTTTCACTTGGAATGGAGTTTAAGAAAGTACAGAAGACTTTTGAATCTTGTGGTCTTAAAGAAGCCATGTGGAAAGTTAGAACTGAAGAGTTACCAAAAAATTAAAGAAGCATTCTTTTTGAAACGGACTAAACAGGAAAGTAAGACAAACAAATTGAAACTGAGGGAGTACCATATTATTCACTGCAATTTTCAACTCATCAGCAGGATTAGAATCTTTGAAAGCCACAGATATTTTGCAAGCTTTCATACCTTCTTCGTCAATGATACTATTATGCTTGAAAAGCATGGGAAGGTTGGGACAAAAGGTTTCAGTGTCGCCCTTGCTGTAGCAGCCACTTGGAAATCTATCAACTGAAGATAAATAGAGCTAAGCTTGGTGAAAACATTCATTAAGAGTTGCACTATCTATATCACCCAAAAGTTAAGTAAAAATTCATTCTCTGTTTTATTTTGTTGTTCTTGAAAACACATCGTATTGAAGCAGATTAATTAATCTTTGACATACACAAAAAACATAACTTGTTATGATTTATATTTTATACAACTCATATAGCCTTGTAGCTGAACTCTACTAAAGCGATCAAAAGAAATAATGTAAATCAAATAAGTTGCACAATAGCAAATTGCAAAACACTTTCATTTGATGATCATGTCAATGTATACTTCGAAAGAAGAACATAAGGGAAATAAGTCTTACCTGTACTGAGATTTGTAGAGATAATAACTTCAATGCCACAACTATATTTGGATTTCCAGCCCATCTGACCGCGAACTCAAATACTAGCTCCTTTTCATTGGAATCATATACTTTAATACCTGCAAAATGGATCGAGCTCAAATAAAACAACGAGCAATTTCCAGTTTTATAGATGGCGGATTGTCATAACATTTCATGTACTAGATGAAAATTGGTGCTCACCATGCAATCTAGGAGGTATTGTTCCAAGAGTAAGTTGCTCAAACTTGATAGATTTTATCTGATATTTGCCAATATACTCTGCAAAAATAGGTTCGGATGTGCTTTTAATAATTCCACAAATTGCCTGTAAAGGAAATAAAATCAGGCTACACTATTTAGGCATGCTGATATACTTCAGACCATTTCCATGGCACAAACAAGAACAAGATTCCTAAAATGATATGAATGATATGTTGGAAATACCAAGCGAAGAATTCGGAATTACCTTGTCAAGATAAGGCCACATATTAGCTATAAAATCATTGAACCAGTTAACCTACACACAGATACGAATAAAATCATTACCTAGATAAGATTGACTTGGGATATTGGGATGAAAGAATTTAAATTCAAAAGGAGGCAAGTGCTTACACGCTCGTAGTCTGGATTCATCACCCATAAGGGAAGTTCAGGTAGAAGATCAATTAACGAGTTTGGCTCAATTTCATCAAATGGTGTACCTTCAGGATAATCCTGCAGATTTGCATTCAAGAAATTCAGTTCGCTTTCGAGTAAGTTGGTTTGCATTTGCTCAAATTTGCTCAAGATGTATCTCTTTCAATTTTATATGAAACATATCAAAATATCTATCTTCATCTTTACATTAAAATACTGAAAATAAGCGGATTTAGGGCAAGTTATGTCGGTGCAATTCAGTGGCGGAGCCAGAAATTCATACAAGGAGACTCAAAGTAGCATTTTTTAGCCTCTTTTCACTAAAATGTTCATTTATGCCAAGGGGTTCAACAGTTTATATATTATCCAAAAAAAAGTTTGTTTTTTTTTTTCCTATTTTTCACAGTATAATTTTTCACCGAATTATGAAGGGGACCTAGCTTCACTTCTGGCTCAATTGAACCCATTATTTCAGCCTCAAACTACATGTATTATGAAGAAAAAAATAAAAGACAAACATGTAATAATATCACACTCATTCTGAACCCACCGACTTTAAACCCTGAATTTGCCAATGATTTTGCACCAACATAAGCGAAACTAAGCTACTTCATCATCGAGCTATTGAATACTCATCTAAGATAACTGAATTAAGCTAAAAATTCCTAGTGAAACACCATTCAAGTCAACAGCATATGCAAAAAAACAGAACCAATATTGAATATACAACAACAACACACGCAATTTAATCTCATAAAGTAGAGACTGTTTCCGATAGTATGTTGGCTCAAGTAAAGCCTATCAACAAGTATTGAAAGGAAATACAGTAGTGAAGAAGTCATGCTAAAAAAATAAAGGAGAAAAGAGAACAGTAGCAACAAAAAGAACCAAAAAAAGCTACAAACAAAGTTATTGTAGCTGAAACTTCATCAAATAGTTACTGTCCTATGATAACCAAATCAAAACAGTAAAAAGAAAAACTTAACCTTTCCATTGGAATATGAAATAAAAACATTGAAAGCAGTGCATTTTACCTTGATAATCTCTACTGAAACACCATTCAAGACAACAGCATATGCATAGAAAACAGAACCAATATACAACAACACACAGTTCAATAATCTCATAAGTGAGGTCCGGGGAGATACACAATAGAAGGTAGAAAGACTGTTTCCGACACACACTCTTGGCTCCAAGTAAAGCATACCAACATCAATACAAGAACAGTAGCAACAAAACAGAACCAAAAGAATTAGTTCCAGCTGAAATTTCATCAAATAGTTACTGTCCTCTAACAATCAAACCAAAACAATATTGAAAAAAACACAATCTTTCCAATTGAAAACAGTGCATTTTACCTTAACATCTCTTGGCTCAAAGTATATGAACAAGAAATAACCCAAAACCAAACCAATCGAAATTCCAACTCCAAAACCAAGAACTCCTAACAAACTTCCAAAAAACCCCATTTTCTTTAATCATCCACAAAATTCCACAAACCCCATTTTCATATCAAGAAAAAAGAAGCATTCAAACCCAAATCCATTTTCTGATTTCCTCAATATTGTACATGCCACCCATGAAAATTATCATATATTACACAGACAGAGAACAATGTGAAGGAAAAAAAGGGATCTTTTTTAGGCAGAGCTGGCGCTTTGTTATTGATGTTGAGAGATTTTGCACACCTAGTCTAAGGAACGTATAGAAATTATCAACATTGACAAAATTCAAGACGTGGCTTTTATTGAATGAATATGAATATGAATATGAAATATGTATACTAGTGCTTATAGGTTTCTTGTTGCACCAATAAAATAAAAAGATACAATAAATTAAAAGGATATGTTCTGTTTTTAAAAATTAATATTTTGAATCTTCGTAGTTCAATTGGTTTGGCTACCTGAACTCTTACCTCATTGGTGAGGGTTCGATTCCTCATGTTGTAATCTTCTCCCCTTTTTCCTTTCCCTATCCCATGGTGAGGGTTTGATTTCCCATGTTAGAATTTCCCCCCCCCCCCCCCCATTTTTCCTTTCCCTACCCGATGATGAGGGTTTGATTCCCCTCATTGTAATTCTCTCCCCATTAAAATGTATTTTTATTATTAAATATTTTTTTCTACATAGACAGTGATTATATTTTAGATAGAAAAATTAATAATTAAGATGTGTTTTTGATAGTTCAGAATTAAAACTTAAAAATAAGAATATTTTGGGTGTATTTTTTACCATTAACTCTAAATATTAGGTGATAGTTCACGTAAGAAACGCAAACATATGATAGTTCATATAGAAAACTCGTAAAAGAGTAGTATTTTATGTATGTTTTTAACACTTTTTTTCTCAATTAATTCCTTTAATTATTCATGTGGAATGTCATTATCACCATTTTTAAATAATAAAAAAAATGTACACAACACACCGTCATATATTTAATTGAAATAAATCTTATAAATAGTTGATGATAGTTTAGATAGAAACGCATAAAAATATGATATTTTATGTGTGATTTTTATTATTATCTCATATATTTATTGTTTGATCAAAAAGCTGCTAAATTCGAGTGAACCCGTATTTATATTTCTGTATCTCACCCTAGCTAACAAATAATTTCATTTTCAAACTCAAACTCGAAACTTTTGATTAAAAATACAAATCCTTATCCATTTGATGGTATTGTTTTTAGATAGTTAAACAATTTTTTTAAAATAATAATAATAATTGTGGTGCTTTTATTTAGTTTTAAAATTTATATTTTATTTAAAAAAGATTACTTAATTGTGGTGTTTTGGACCCCTTCAATCTTCTAGGACGGAGAAATTAATTAATATTATTTGTCACTATTATTGAGATTGAAAGTTTCTTTCTTTCATTTTCATTGAATAAAAAATAGTCATTATGAATACATTTTTAATTTAAAAAAATCGAATTCAAATTTTGAATATAAAATAATTATTAACAAGAAGTATTTTATTCTTAAAAAAATTCTTTTTTTTTAAACGTAAATCTAAATTAATCAATTCTTCAAAAAGAATATTCAAAACCATAGAAATATTAATAGTTACTTAATGGATAATCAAAACAAATTAGTTGGAAAGTAGTTGAGTTGATTAAGTTTCCTCTTAGAAATATTTGGTTCAAATTTTTAATAATTTATAATCGTAGTATTCGAATCAGTTTATATAATTTCATTTATATTATATCGAGTACATAAATTTGTTAAATTAAATCATGCAAAATTAGTATTTTGTTTTTTTGTTTAAGGTATATTTAAAGTTGAATAACTTATTTTAATTATTCATCTTTTTGGAACATATCATAAGTTTATTATTTTTGTTATTGAATATTGACTATGAAATTTGTAATTATAATTGGAGTGTCTTTTTCTCTTTGAAAAAAATGTCATGTCTTAAAATAAGGCACGTCTTCTTTTGTATATCATAATTATGGGAATCAAGAAAAAATAATTAGAAAAAAAATATATAGGGCACCAAAAAATAGAAAGATGAAATATTTGGTCTTAGTCTATTTTTGAATATTGTTGTTACTAACTCAAGAATTATTTATTTAATTGTGTTTTGAAATTATGATACGAAGTCATAGATGAAGTTGAAGTTTTATTTGAACGTGTAATTTGAATTTTTAAAGTTGTATATTTTGTTTATAAGAATAAAAAATTTATAAATTGTAAAAACTATCAGAATTGTCTTAATTATTTAGATAATTTATACTATATTAAAAGTGTGAAGACCCTTAGAAATGTTGTTTGAACTTTTTGCCCTTCATTAAAAGACTCCTCTTTAGACAAAATCGTCTTTTCACCATTTTTCTTTAAATTTTTATTTAATTATATTTATAATATTGACTTTTAAACTATATGAAAATAAATGATAAAATAAGGATTTCTAGCCGTGGAAGGACTTCTAAATCTTCTTTATTTAATAGACTTCTACTTCTTTCTTATTTGAATCACCAAAATACTCTATAGCCACCCAGAAAAATTCTAATTACTATGATATATAAGACCTTTATAAATAAATAATTTATTAAAATTATTTTTGTAGTGAGTTGTTTATCTTTTCATAAGTTCATAATTAAATTTAATTTTTCTCTAAGATGGGATTAGGGGTGCGAGCTGCTGGGTGGAGGCTACGGAGCGGTAAAAACGACATGGATCGGACAATTAATGTGGAATGACAGTTGCGAAATTTATTTTTTTATTTTTTGAATTTATTTTTTTTTACTTTTAAAAAGATATTTTACTATAAAAAAACTTTTTAATCATATTATTTAACTATAAAAAAATTGAAAATCATTTAATGTTTTTCTCCTTACGAAGAACAGCCTTTTTCTCGTGTCCTGCCATGTTTTGACCAAATCTTTTAGATCTCCATCTTGGAATTGCTCCCTCCCTTCCCGTTTTACACAGGTGAGTAAAAGCGGTAAAATTATGTTAAATATTTATGTGTTTATAAATTATTTTATTTAAATTTAAGTTTTTCGTAATTATAAAAATATAATTTTTTTAATAAATAAAAAATATCAAATAAATTAAGATTAAAAAAATAATATAAAATAGTACAAATAATGTATATAATTTATATTATCGTATAATATATTCTCTCAATAATCATTCTTATAACTTCTTTGATTAAGCTTTTAGAAAGATTTTTTTTTTCAAAAAAAGAATATTTATAAAAAGTTAAGATGTTTGATGAAACTTTTATAAAAATAATATCAATAATAACATATTCAGTGGAATCCCACAAGCAGATTATGGGGAGGGTAAAATGTATACAGGTTTTATCACTATCTCATAGAGATAGAGAGACTATCTATTTCTAGAAGATCGTATCCAAATATCAGATCCAAAAACAAAAAATTCTAAATATAAAGTAGAAAGCAAATGATTTTAAATAGTAACTCCCCCCATAACCCACCCCCCTCCCCAACCCCAATAAAAATACTTTTAAAATATTGATTAAGTAAAAAGTAATACTTTAATATTGAAGTGTTTTTTTCAAAAATAAATAAATAAATCAATCAACTTTTTCAACAAAAGACCTAAGCTTTGTATTACACACACACTCACAAAAAAAAAATTCCCCACTTTAAGTATTTTTCGTTTTTCTTTTAGTCTTTAATTTGCATTAATTTAAGTTTCCTTAACATGGTAATTGATACTCATAATTATTATTTTTCCTTTGCTCTGAAACAGTTAAAATATATTGAGAACATAATTTAGAAGACACTTCGTAACAAATTTAGAAGTATTACTCACGAATAATTTTTACGAAATTGAATAAAAGATAAAAAAAAAATATAAATTTAACAATACGATATTAGATAAACATGATCTCAAATAAAACCTTTAATTATTTAACATGAGTGATTAATGTGTCTGGCATATGCTGTCCGCAACATCGTTTAGACAATAATGGTACATTTAATTAATTCAAACAAAAGGTTTAATAATTCCGTTAGTACATAACCCACTGATGAAATCGAAATCTCTTAATTTAAGTCAAAGTAAACTCAACTGCTCTATTTCTTAATTTAATAATTCATATATTAGGGGACAGGGACAGATTAAATTAATATTTTTTAAAGCAAAACAAATCGAGGTAGTTGAGATATACTTAATTAATTAGATAGAGAAGACTAATTTGATATTATCCTTACAAATCAAATTTGGAGAACTGGTGATACCCTTATTAAATCTATATTTATATAAAACAATTGGATCCCAACTTGACCAAAAAAATTACAAAATTAGTTGGACAGTCCATATTAAATACATGATTGACGAACCAAAATCATTATTTGAGATATTAAGATCATGTGCATGATGTGTCTAGAAACTAGGTAGATCACGAGGGGTCGAGGGTGTTCACTCAAACTCCCTTACTGATAGCGTGTATATATAGATGTGAGCTTGGTTTAGTAGCTTATTAAATTTAAAATTCATCTTAAAGTTCTAAATTCAAATTCTATACATTATATTTTAATTTTTCGAACTCATTAGTAAAAATTTTGAATTTGCGTCATTGTCTAGAAATCTTCATGTCTTCATCTTTTTGAGTTCCATCTTACAAAATATATATTTTTTTTTTGGTCCAAATTATGATCATTGACCTATGCTTTCTTCTTAAGTATATACTAATGAAAAATTGTAAAGACTTCTAAAGAATAATTTTGAAAAATATTAACTTAATTGTCATATTTCTCTTTTT
The DNA here is from genome assembly GCA_038996855.1 of Solanum aculeatissimum. Classification (NCBI taxonomy): domain Eukaryota; kingdom Viridiplantae; phylum Streptophyta; class Magnoliopsida; order Solanales; family Solanaceae; genus Solanum; species Solanum aculeatissimum. The sequence goes on from JBCEWC010000219.1 coordinate 59,355, forward strand.
AAGAATCAATGTGATTAATCATCGAGTTAAATTATATTATATCAATTTAATATTTTAAAATTATAATTTAAATATTTAAAAGTTATACAAAAAAATACTATAACATACAATTTTTCAAAGTAGAGGTCTAAAATATAGTAATGTTGAGGGGTATGGGTTGAATATGTTGTCTAGATGAGAGAGTCTTGTTAAAAAATGTAATAGCAATGGGCCAAGCCCACTAATTGGCCCAGCCTTAGCCCGTTAAGCTTAGGTTGGCCGAGTTACCATTAATATGTTGTGCTGGGTCGAACATGGATCAACCCGGCCCAATTGACATGTTTAGATTCCCATTGTATTGTCTGACAAAATTAAGGTTGTAAAGAACACTTGCATCCAAATAATAATAATAATTTATAAATGGCTATCCTCTTATTTTTATATCCCCGTGGCTTTAACCGTTAACACATGTTTGTTGTCATTTGTATATATGCTCTGATGGTATTAAGAAGTAAGAGACATAATTTCAGTGAAAACACTACTAAATTATTGTTTGATACCATCAATTTAAATAGACACACACTCTGATGGTATCAAAGAGAAAAAAAAAATAGTACTTTAGTGAAAACACTATTTAGTTATTACTTGATATCATTAGAGTATATTATACTTTGATGGTATCAACGAAATAGGGACATTGGCCACGTATATAGAACAAGGGGATATTCAGATAAAATATTTGGTCCATGGATCCAATAACGATAAATATATTTAGTCGGGGCCAGTTCAATATAATATTTTCCCTAGTAGGTTAAATGAGTTAATATCTCATATAATCACTCAATTAATACTTGTTTGGATAGAAAACCACTGAACTTTCTTTTATAGCTTCCAATGTCACTTAATTAAGGATTCTTTTCATAGAAAGTCACTTAACTAAGGGTTCTTCTCACAGAAAGTCACTCAACTTTATTTTATCACCTAAAAGTCACTCAACTTTGAATATATTAACTACAAAGTCACTCAACTATTGATTTTTCACTCAAAAAGTCACACAACCAATTTAATTAATTTTTTCATTGAATATTTTTGAAATACAATTTTTATTTTAAACTAATTATTTAATAACTAATCAGATGCTTATTTAATTATTTTACTAAATTTTATCAAAGCACAAAAATTTTATTTTAAACTAATTTTTTAAAAATAATAAGATATTCATTTTAATTATTTCATTAAGTTTTATTAAAATATAATTTTTATTTTAAATTAATTTTTTTAAAAATAATTATTAACCCTTCCTTTTTCTCCCAAAACTTTTCTACATTTTCATTGACAAATAACATAATCAGTAGTTAGAAAAGTAGAGTAGTATCAGCGGTGGCAATGGGAATGTGAATAACGAGAATGGCATGGCCATGAACAAATGGAGTACTTTATTATTTAAAAAAAAAAAGTTATTTAAAATAAAATTCGTATTTGAATGAAATGTAATAAAATAATTAAATGTGTAGTTTATTATTTTTTAAGAAATAATTTTAAAACAAAAATTGTGTTCCAATACAATTTAATAAAACAATTAAACTGATCATCTTTTTTTTTTAAAAAAAAAAAAATAGCTTAACGAAAATTGACTCCTATTTCAGCAAAAATTAATTAAAAAATATTTAAATTAGTTGGGTGATTTTTAAGTGGAATACCAATAATTGGGTGACTTTGTAGGTAAAATATTTATAGTTGAGTAATTTTGAGGTTATAAAAGAAAGTTGAGTCACTTAGTTGAATGTCTAGTATGCTTAATCAAATATTATAGCGACAAAGAGTAGAATTAACTAATTATTGAGGCAGCTAAATAAAATATGTGACCTAAATTCAAAATTTTAAAAAAGAGTATTATAATTTAGTGTCTAATATTTTTAATTACGATCCAATTTTTTCTTCTATTAGTATAATTGCTCAAATTTAAAACCTCTAATTAAAAATAAAATGATCTCAACGATTATCCTATCAAAATTCATATCAAACGGCAAGGGTATATATATATTACTGCATTGAAGTATATATTTGTAAGATACAACTTTATTCCCAAAAGCATAACGTGACAAATACTCAATATTAAACTTCAATTTGCACAAGCAAGAGTGTTAATCTCCACACTTCCAATAGTAATCTCTTTGCCTCCAGAATGTGGCACCACCACCACCACAATTTGTTCCTCATCTTCAAGCCCCAAATCCTCTAAAATCTCAGTGATTGCCAAACTCATAATAGCAGGAGTAGCACTACTAGTGTTCTGTCCACCATTATGTACATGAGGCAAATTCGCGAAGCTACCAACGTATTCAGTCCTATCTAGTACCTTGGCCTTCACACCTTCGTCCTCATTGATGAATACATCGAACCTAATGTATTCATTTTCATCGAATGTCATGTTGTTGAAGACGAGGAGTTCCTCTTGGGTGTCCTTGTCTTGTTGAGTCCTTGAGATGTTAGGCCTTTTGATGGAAAATGACAATGTTTTTTTCAATGTAGAAGGGAAGATTTCTGTGGATGGTTTCACCTTCTTGGCGTTTTTCTTCACTTTTTGCTTGCGTGGCACTGGCCTGTAATTCTTCCATGGAATAGGGACGTTTGCGTATTTGTATCCTAATTTCTCATTGTTTATGCAATCTTGGACTGTCACTTTCACAAGGGTCCGGGTTTCGTCATAGAACAAGAAGGCACTATCTAGCCAATCCCTGTTATATAGAGATATAATATAACTAAATATGCTTTCACTGATAATTTAAGCAGATATTTGAACATAAAAATTGTGAAATTTGGAAGAAAAAAATAATTGTTATCTTGTTGAAAATGATAGTAGAAAATTGGAGTCGTGGACATGAATGTAAATTGAAATTGTTTTTGAATTTTTGTGAGTTACTTGGAAAGAAAATTGTAGAAAGGTTTTTTGAAGTTGTTATAATTTTATTTCCAATTAGTTTTCCAGTAAAAAGTGAATTGTTCATGGCTAAAATGGTATTAAGTTTTAGATGAAACGGTTCTTCAAAATATCATATCAAAAGAAGTAAGAGAAATCTTTGGTTCAAATCTCATTAATTATTCTTTCTACATATTTGACCCATGATAAAATAAATTATGATATACACGTGAAGGTGCGTGGGATGTTTTTCCTCAAATAATCAGAAGTGTGTTCTCTAACATAGTGACTTTTTAGATGAAATAATCACAAGCTTAACTAATTAATAAACTTTCTATCTCAATTTATGTAATACACTTTGATTGAACTATAAATTTAGAAAGAAAAAGAAAAGTTTTGAAATTTGTGATCTAAAAACAAGTTATAAATTTTCGTTGTTGTGTGGTTACAAATCATATTGTTAAAGGTAAAGTGAAGCTTTTAGTTAAAATTCTTTCTAAATATAAAAAAAATTGATTTTTTCTTCGTCAAAAGATTATCACATAAATTGAAACAGAAAAAGTACCTATCAGTGTAGTCATGCCGCTTGCCTCCTAATGTCTTCCATATTGTCCACATCCTGTCAATATTAGCATGATGTGCATAGAAAATGGGATCTCTAGCAGCTGAATAAAAAGTCCCCATATTCTCCCTAAACTTATTATTTGGATTACCAACCCATCGATGCACAGCGTTATGTGGGATGTTTTCAATAGTACCCATACCGCGAATCGGCTGCTCTCCTCCACGTATAGGGTTTCCAAAAAATAGCTGAGGACAAGGTGCATTCGTCATCATTTGTCGATACATCATGGTCAGATTATTGTTGATCTTTTGTTGATCCGATACATCGAGGTCTATGGTAGTGAACCCTATGTCGACAACATTAGGAGGAAGATGGTTTTGGTTACGATTTGGATCGTACAATGATGAGTTAACATCATTGTACAAAGATGGAAACTGCATCCCAACTTGACTATCATAGTTCCAAAATGGCAAAGCAAATGTGTCATCACCAATTAATGAACCAAGAATTCTTTCGAAGAAGTACAAGTACCATCTATGAAATGGGAAAAATAGCCATGAGAAATGAACTTGTAATGGTACACCCGGAAACCCTAGTTCTTTGTAACCAGCATTGCAGTAAGCACAATGGATATTGGCTTGTTGCATGAAGTTTAATGGATCATCTTTGTCTAGTGATTTCATTTTTTGAATGGCAGTGGAATATTTGGTTATGTATTCTTGAGTCACATTATGTGCAGCTGGTCTAATTTTGACTTTAGACACGTTAGGAAGTTTGTATGTAGGGATATTACTTAGGTCTTTTGGCAGTGGTGGACAGCAAGTGAAGGGTACTGGTGAACCATCAGGAAGACTAGCTGTGTTACATGTTGACAAGTCAGGGGGTGGTACGGGTGCACCTAGGGCAAATGGCTCGTTGGCTACACCGATAAAATTAGACGCTCCATAGAGCCCACCGAGACCAAGGAGGATATTCCGTCTGTCAAGTTTCTCTGAAATTTTTTTTCCTTCATTATCGTTATGATTGATATTGCTATTCTTTATTTCGCAATTCACCTTAAAATTATCGTTACGTTTTGTACGGACGAAAATTTTGGATGGTGATTGAGAAAATTTGAAAGGGGATGAGGAAGTGATAGGACTTGAAGTTATAAGAAAATTAGAGGCCATAGTTCTATTTGGTATTGATAATTGTCTTGTTGAATGAGCTTTTTATAATGTAGGATTAGGATTAAAGTGTGGAAGAAGCAAAATAGCTGGAAGTTTTACTAAATTTCTTAGTGTTTAAATATTGCAAGATGATGATCAATTGGTAATTTACAAATATTGGAGGTTTGAAGAACTAGACTTTAGTGAGAGCTGAGAACCTGGTTTGTTGTTTGTCAACTTTAGAGTTTTGGTTCATAAGAAATGAAGAATTAAAGTAACTAAACAAGTTGTACAACTTCATTAATATAATTAATTAACAATGAGTAATTACACTAGTATTTTTTTGTGTATAACTTAGTTATTACTCCTAGGACTTGTGTGAATTAGTGCCACGCTTTCTTTCTAAGGAATCAAGTTAATATTAGGATGGGCTTCAATTCAGAAAAAATATCAAATGGTTAAAAAAGATCTTATCACTATTTCACAAGTTTTAGATCTCAACTCTAAGTCGTTTCTCTTTTTATCTCATGAACTATCACTATCTATGTATTAAAATTTAGATCACACAATTGAGTAGAACCGATAATTTTTTTTTCCTATTATACCCACAATTTATTAATATTGAGTTAACGTCTTTAAAAAATATAGTAAATATGTTATGGGACCCTATCAATTAATAAGGGTAAAATGGTAAATGCACCACATCAAATATTGTTGTCTTAATAGGTATGTCAAGTCAAAATTTGATAAGTAAATCGGAAAGGAGGGAGTATTTCCTAGTTGACTTTCCTAGACTATAAAGTGTACATATCTTAATTCTTAATCCAAATTACTTACCTCAATTAATAATTAGATAAATGCAACCTTTAATACTCAAAATATGTTAAAAATAGTATCCTGCTCATATCATATGTTCATTATCCACTAAGGTTCTGAAAATGAGTTTAATATATAAAATAACTCAATGGAAATTAAATATTTTCTAGTGATAATAGCATTCTATATTTTCAGAGTATATTACTTAGAAAGTTGGTTAATATTGTAGACTGATTTCATTACAAGATCCTTAATTTAAGAGGATTAATTAGTATGATTTATGACTTTGACTTGTCAACTCATTTTGACTTCACGCACTTTGAATTGATCTACAAAACGTAAATAATTGTTACTATACGATAACTTTGTTTTGTTAATATGAATAGTATGTGTTCAAGTGAATTTTCTCATTATGATTGATTCTTGATTAACTGAATTAATTATTTGATTGTTAAAACATACTGTTAAAAGTTTTATCTTTCTTTTTTTCTCTTTAAGTAAATTACTTAATTATGCATCAAATTTACTATTATGTTTTCAAATTGTAACTGTCACGTCCCGAGCCTAAACCCTGAACGTGGTCACGTTGTCAGAGTCATTCTATACCTTTTCAGGGTAAGGGACGAAGTGTTGGGGATCCATATAAACTAGGTCATCTCAGTGACATATGAGGAGTTGTACACTTGGTATAATCTTATTCTACGCTGACTACGTAGTTTATGAGTTCAAATTATAATTATTACTCTCACTTGTATCGGTACTCAATACTACTCCCAAAATAACTTTTATAATTCTCATAGCTTTAAGAGTAAAATAACTCAAAATACTTTTTTAAATCTTTTGGGACTAAGTCCATCTTTAGCTTTTCTCAAACTTTTCTCAACTTTTCTCTTTTCTTTGATTGAAAGATCTATCAATACAATGTGTCTCAAAAACATAATTTTACTACTCAGCTATCTTGTAAGTACAAATGCTTTAAATACTTCTTGAACTCAACTCTACACCGTGGACATAATAGCTTTTCATGAAATATATAGGGTTCTTACAAATGCAATAACAATTATGTAATCTTGACTCAATAACTTAATTCAATAGTGAAATCAGTAAAGACTATGATTTTCATCAAGAAAAATATATAAACAGGTATCTCAATGAACTTAACTAACAATGAAGAAAACTTGATCTCAACTCATAAACTAGATCTTGGGTGAAAATTAGTTGTTAAAGATACTAAAATAAATGGAGGATATAACTTTTGGAGGGCCTTACATACCTGGAAGAACTAGATTCTTGAAGAACTCACTAGCTTCTCTTGAAACCCTAGTTTTTCTTCTCTTGAAAACTTGTTCTAAGTCTGGAGAATGTTTTGAGCGTAATGAGGTTGAATGATAACATTTAGGGATTTAATTAGGTGAAAAATTATCAAGTTTAGGCTTAGAAATGGTGAGAAAGGACGAAAATATCCTTTCTTAAAACACCGCCCACGACGTCTACGAGTCAATCTACGTCCCGTAGAAGCTTCTATAGTCCGTAGCAATCCATTCGTAAAAGTTTGAGCAAATTTCAGGGCCTCCCGATTCATTCTATGAGCCCAAACTACGATCCGTAGAAGCATCTACGACCTGCAGTTGGGTCCGTCAAGTTTGAGACTCAAGAATGGACATGCAGAAGTCATTACACGAGTTAACAGGACGGGTCGTCATTCAAATGACGACTCGTAAGTTAGGTTCATAGTTTCACAATACTTTGACAGTCTGTAGTAAAATGGTCATAACTTTCTGCTCCGAACTCCAAATGAGGCAAAATTGGTGGCGTTGTAAAGCTAATTCAAAGATCTCTAATTTGGTAGGTCATAGGACACTTAATTCCTTTTTTGCTGAAAGTTATGGTCATTTAAAATTGACCCTTGCATAATCTAATACAAAAACTTAATCGATAAGAAAGTTTTGCACTTGACTAAGTACTAGAGGTCTCTTATGAACCTAATCCACTAATAATACACTTCACACGTATAGGAATAAGCCTTAAAATATAGATACATGTAAGACATTACTAGGTTCAATCTAATATACTTACAACGAAAAAATTTAGATCGTATGAATAGAATTGTGGGACGTTACGATAGACCATTAGATGACATATTAGACCGTCATCACACAATAGCACTTGTCACAAGATGATCGATAAACTCATCAAAGGTAAGAAGAAGGCATCTTATTTTTTATTCTCCTAAAATTAGTGTTCAATCTTTTGTATAATTATGAACCTTTTTTTTAATACTTGATCTGCTACGGTATCACAGTGAAACAAAAATATTTATTTTTTAAAAGTAAAAATATGTTAGAATTTTAAATTAAACTAGTTAAATCTTTATATTAATAATTAAAATTTCTTACAATAATATCTAGTATGTATATTACAAGCACGTGTAACATCTTATTACCTTGAATTAACACTTGTCAATATAAATAAGATAATAATAACATTATATGAAATTGATTGGTTTTATATGCCTTTTAAGCCTACATTACGAAGGAAAATTGGACAACAATAATTATTAAAATTTGACTTTACCCACTAATTTTACTTCATCAATTTTAACTCTCTCTTATTTTTAAATTTATGTTATATCCATTTGATATATGATTGAAATAGTGAGTTGTTCTTACGTAATTAATTTTATAAATATTTTTAACCTAAAAATTATTATAAAATGATCACAAATTTGTGGACTAAAGAACTTACTTTTTTATGGAGAAAGAAAATCACATCTACCATATAGATTCATAGCGGCACACAAAATCATTCACATTTTTATAACATATTAAAATATTCTAACTCAAATTAAATTAGAAAAATTTAAAAAATAATTTAGCTCCGCAGAAAAATAATTTAGATTCGCAGAAGTTTTGAAGCAGGAAAAAAAATCTAAACTTAAGAATTATTTTACGATTTGTAGAAATTTCTACGGTAAGTTTAGATTAGGTACGATGTCTTTTATTTTATGGAAGAAATGTAAGTGATAAGCCTCAACTAATAACCAATGATTAAAAAGAATCTGTAAATTATTCTCAAGTGTTAAAGAAATGATTCAAAAGTAGAAAAAATCAAGGTTTCAAGCATCTTCTTCAAGCATTTCTCAAGAATTGTTGTCACACCCCGGGAGGGTATCCTAGGCGTGGCCGGCACTCGAATACTATTGCTAGCCCCCGAGCGAACCGCTTAACGTCATCATCACATCATTCAACAGCGGAAATAACTCAAGTGATATAATAATATCAATACTCACTCATAAATAGATATGTTTGGAAATTTATACAATACTTCAAGTTCTCACTCACCATCTCACGGTCTATGAAGCCTCTACTCAATAATCTAGACG
>JBCEWC010000220.1:0-68151 GCA_038996855.1 Solanum aculeatissimum
TTTTCTGGATGCAGATTTAGGATTCTTCTTTATTACATTACTTGTTCAATTTCTTTTACTCACTCAGTCGAACCTACTAGGTACATTTTGGTGTACTCACCCCTACTTTATTTCATCCCTCCAGATCGTACATAGGGTTTGGGACAGGGTAGTTGATCAATCTATCAAAGTTTTGTGGATATCACCTAGATCTTTACAGTGAGGCTCAAACTTTGATTCACTATGGATCTTTAGATTCTCTTTCATTTTTTTCTATCAGACTATGTATTAGATATTACAAGACAACCTTGTATTTTCCTTTGAGACAGTTGTATTTGTCTTTCTGTACTATTTAGATGCTCTTGTACTCATGACTTCAAGTTTTGGGAGATTTCTTGTGTTAAATGAGTTGTTTTTGGTTTATTTTATCTGTCTTTAGTTGTGATCCGATTTTGGATCGTGATAAGTTTGGTATAAAAGCTCTAGATTCATTGGTCTCATGAGTCAAGAGCAAGGTGTCAAGTAGAGTCTCATATATCAGTGTGTAAACGTCCACACCCATCTTCGGGAGGCTACAACATACTTGTTAGGAAAGACTTTACTTCTTGCATCTATTCGTGCATTTTCTTGTATTACCTACTTTGAAACTGTCTAATCTACTCCTTCTACGCGGATGTCATCTACTAGATCCTGTCAATCAGTGGCAAAGTCCAAGGCAGCTGATGCGGCTCCCACACAAGGACGAGGCAGAGTTAGAGATAGGGCCGAGGACTTGCCAAAGAGGTCGCCCCATGTAGGGGATAGGCCCGATCGGCTTCTCCAGAGCCTATTGTTGAGCCAGAGGGGCCTACTGATACTATTCACCACCCCCAGCTTCAACTCCTACACCCTCAGTTCAAGAGCTGCTATTGCAGATATTATCTATATTGAAGGGAGCACCATCCACCCCAGCTACTGTGGATATACCAGTTTCTACAACACCGGTTGGACCTTCTATAGCCCACTCTGAGCCAACCATGATTCATGTTGGTCCTTCTTCAATTCCATCAGATTCTTGTATGACTACTGTGTTTTGCCTTAGACATCTAGATCGAGTTTGGGTTCCTAGTTTTAGAGCTTGGTTGTTGCTCCATCTATTGCACTGCCTTTATTTATGGTTCCATCATCTTCACCTAGCCTAGCTATGTCTACCATGGAGCACATGAGTTTTGAGTATTTGTTAGATTGGCTCCCCCGAGGTTTCATGGTACACCTAGTGATAGAGCTTATGATTTTTTATCTAAGTGTTAGGACCAACTATGTAACTTAACCATTCTTGAGTTGCATGGGGTTGCCTACACTTCATACCAATTCACCAGCCTCACCGAGGGGTGGTGGAGGTCAATGGTATCTCGTCAACATGTTGGATCTCCAGCCATGACATGGGTACAGTTCACTGAGATATTTTTGGAGAAATTTGTACCATATAGCCTCCGAGATAGTCACGGGGATGAGTTTGATAGACTTCGGAAGGGTTCTATATTAGTTTCAGATTATGAGGCTAGATTTTATGCATTGTCTCAAAATGACTTGTCCAACATTCCTACTGAGTTCAAGAGGATTTGGTGGTTTACTAAGAGGTTGGCAGGTTACTTATAGGAGGCTACAACTTCATTAGTGTTGGTTGGAGGCACCTTTCAGAGTACTGTGGATTATGCTCGCATGATAAAGCACATCAGGCATGAGAGATAGGGTGGCGGGAAGATATTTTGTCAGCATGGTCAATTTTGTGCACCCCCACCTTGCGATAGAGGATTTCAGAGACAGGACCATCAGAGTCGGGCAGCTTAGGCAACTCTTCTAACATATGATAGTGGTGACAGGTCTAGGCCTACTCACATAGGTCAGGATGGTTCTCTTGATTTAGCCAGGCGTGGTGGTTCTTTGGCACAATCATGTCAGGATTGAGACCTCAGGGCTTGTCATGTTTGTGATGAGGTTGGGTACTATGACAAACATTGTCCCCGTTTTGTATTTCCAGCTCAAACTTTAGGACCTCAAGTAGCAACCAGAGACACCTCTCAGGGCATGAGAGGTGGAGCAAGAGAAGGTTATGATACGGGGAGAGGTGGAGCCCATAGAGGGACATAGGTTAGTGGTTGGCATAGAATTTGCTATGCGGTCCCAGATAGAGCAAAGGCAGAGACGTCAGATGCAGTCATCACAGGAATGATTCTAGTGTGCCATCGTTCAGCTTCAGTGTTATTTGATCCAGGCTCTACTTATTATTATGTGTCAGCTTATTTTGCTTCTGATATTGATATTATGTGTGAGCCACTTATCGAGCCTATTTATGTTTCCAACCTGGTAGGTGAATCTTCAGTGGTGAATCAAGTATATTGGGGTTATGTGGTGACTTCTATGGGCAGAGACACCATTGTTGATATGACAAAGTTGGATATGATAGACTTTGATGTGATATTGAGTATGGACTGGTTATCGCCTTATTATACTATTCTCGATTGTCATGCAAAGACCTTTACTTTATCTTATCTTGAGTTTCCTCAGTTGGTATGGACTAGAGCACCTAGTTCCTATCCTAGGGGAGTTATTTCTTATATGCATGTTTGTCGGTTGATAGGGAAGGGATGTTTGGAATATTTTGCCCATATATGGGCTATATTTCAAGAGTCCCCATCTTTGGAGGACATCAAAAATTCTAGAGAGTTCATAGATGTATTTCAGACTGATTTGCTAGGTGTTTTTTCGAATCGTGATATAGACTTCGCTATTGATGTGGAGCTGAGCACTAAGCCTATTTCTTTGCCCCTTATTAGATGGTTCCATTTGAATTAAAGGATCAATTGAAGGACTTGCTAAAGAAAGGGAGTTATTCGTTCGAGTATGTTTCCCTTGGGTGCTCCTATCTTGTTTGTGAAGAAAAAGGATCGCACTACGCATATATGTATTGATTACCATCAGTTGAACAAAGTGACCATCAAGAATAAGTATCCTTTGCCTCACATTGATGATATTGTTTACCACTTGCAGGGTGCCTAGGTATTCTCCAAGATTGATTTGAGGTCCATCTATCATAAGTTGAGAGTTTGAGAATCTAATATCTCGAAGACAACTTTTAGGACTCGCTATGGGCATTATAAGTTCGTGGTTATGTCATTTGGGTTGACTAATGACTCAACTGCTTTTATGATGTTGATGAATCGAGTGAAGCCTATTTGGAAATCTTTTTGCATTCATAGATGATATCTTGGTTTATTCCAAGAGTGAGGTCGATCATGTTCAACACCTGAGGACCGTACTTCAGAGAATGAAGAATGAGAAGTTGTATGCAATGTTCTAAAAGTGTGAGTTTTGGCTTGAGCCCACTACTTTTCTTGGGCATGGACTGTCCAAAGAGAGTATTATGGTTGATCTGGCCAAAGTGATAATTGTTCATGAGTAGTCCAGGCCTACTTCCGTGACTGAGATTCAGAGTTTCCTTGGATTAGTGGGGTATTATCGATGTTTTGTTCAGGGTTTTTTTTATCTATTGTAGTCCCATTGACTAGATTGACTTAGAAGGTTATGACATATCAGTGGTCGGATGATTGTGAGGTGAGCTTTTAAAAGCTCAAGGATTTGTTGACTTCAGCCTCTATTCTTGTTTTACCCGACGAGGGAGTTCCATTTGTGGTATATTGTGATGCTTCTAGTATGGTTTTGGGTGGTGTATTGATGCAAAGTGGAAAGGTGATAACCTATGCTTCTAGATTGTTAAAGGTGCATGAGAGAAACTACCTTACCCATGACTTAGAGTTGGACACAATTATATTTGTATTAAAGTTATGGCGACATTATTTATACGGGGTGCATTGTGAGATCTTTACTGATCACTGGAGTCTCAAATATATTTTTTCTCAGCCTAATCTGAATATGAGATAGCATAATTGGTTAGAGTTGTTTAAGTACTATGATATCTCTATTTTTTATCACCCCAGGAAGGCCAATTGGTGGCAGATGCTTTGAGTCGAAAGGCTAATAGTATGGGGAGTTTGGAATTCTTGAGGGCTGAGGAGAGGCCCTTATATCTAGAGGTTCAGTCACTTTCTAGGCAGATGGTCTGTTTGGACATTTCTCCTCCTCAGAGTATTTTGGCATTTGTTGAGGCTAGATCATTTTTGCTTGATTAGATATGTGCTCACTAGTTCGAGGACCTTAGATTATGCATGATTCATGATAGAGTGTTGACCGGTGAAGTCAAGGTGGTTATTATTGATTCTGATGGTGTATTGAGGGTTAATGGTAGAGTTTATGTGTGTAAAGTTGCGGATTGGGTGAGATTGATATTAGAGGAGGCCCATTATGTTAGATATTCTATCCACCTAGGTGTGGCTAAGATGTATCATGATCTTAAACAACATTATTGGTGGTTTAGCATGAGGAGAGACATAGCTAAGTTTGTGACAAAGTGTTTGAATTGCCAACAGATTAAGTATGAGCATCAAAATCTAGGTGGATCGATGCAAAGGATGCCTATTCCCAAGTAGAAGTGGGAGAGAGTGACTATGGATTTTGTCACAGGCTTGCCCATGGCCTTGGGAAAGTTTGATTCAGTTTGGATGATCGTTGATTGTTTGACCAAGTCAGAACACTTCATACCGGTGAAGAATAGCTACAGTGCAGAGCAGTTGGCCAGATTGTATATCTAGGACATGGGGTGCTAGTATCAATCGTTTTAGATAGAGGGTCTATGTTTATTTCTCATTTTTTGGCAGGCTCTTCAGCGTGGTTTGGATACTAAAGTGGATTTGAGTTCAACTTTCCACCCTAGAAAGATGATCAGTCTTAACGTACTGTTCAGGTTCTGGAGGACATATTTTGGGCTTGTTTTATTGATTTTAGGGCCCGATAGGACCAACACCTACCATTGGCAGAGTTTGCGTATAACAACAGTTATCATTCCAACATTCAGATGGCACCGTTTGTGGCTTTGTATGGATGGAGGTGTAGGTCACCCATTGTATGCTTGATTCAGGTTCAGTTGAGGTTTTGAGTGTTGATTTTCTTCATGATGCCATGGACCAAGTACATTTGATTCAGAGTAGACTTTTGATAACCTAGAGTAGCCAGAAGAGCTATATTGATCGAAAGGTTAGACCTTTTGAATTCTCTGTTGGTGACAGTTTTGACTAAAGGTTTCACCTATGAAGAGTGTGATGAGATTTGGAAAGAGGGGCAAGCTTAGTCTTAAATTCATTGGCCCTTTTGAGATTTTGAGGAGAGTTGGTGACGCTGCCTACGAGTTGGCATTACCACCGAGATTATCATCAGTACTTCCTATTTTTTCTATGTTTCTATGCTCTGTCGATACATTCCTGATGAGTCTCATGTGATTTTATATGACTCAGTTGAGTTGAGTTCAGATTTGTCCTATGTTGAGGAGCCTATAGCTGTATAGGGCAGACATATTCAGAAATTGAGATCCAAAGACATGCCTTTTGTGAAGGTTCATTGACGCCACCATTATGTTGATGAGGCTACTTGGGAGTTGAAGTCTGATATGCGGGCCAGATATCCCAGCCTTTTTGAGGCTTCAGGTACTCCTCTTTTCCTTATGTTAGAGGACGAATATTTTTTTTAGTGGTGAATGATGTAATGACCTGGTTGGTCATTTTTGGCATTTTTTGTGAAAATTACTATTTTACCCTTTCATATGATGTTTTGGGTTTCTTTTGAACTATTTGAATGGTTGTATGAACTTAAGGCTATATTCTTTAACAGTCATCCCCTCATGCTTCAAGTTAACAAATTCCTCAACTTTCGCCTCCCTCAACTCTTGTGGAAAGAAGTGATCAAGAAAGACAATCTTAAAGTAATCCCAAAATGGAAGTCTCATCATCCTCACCTTGACTCTCTTCCCACTGATTGTACCAAACATTTGCCACATTCTTAAGTCGATAGGAAGCAAGTTCAACTCCCTTAATCTCAGTCGCATGGATAACTTTTAGCACCTTCCACATCTCATAAATAAAATTCTGGGGATCTTCCTTAATTATTGTAGACCCGGTGAAGACTAGTGGGTTCATCCTAAAAAAATCTCTAAGTCTCGTTGCAGCAGTCGACTCTTGGGAGCTAGAGTTAGGAGCCCGTGAACTCTGATTCCCACTCTAGGCGACTACCAGTTAACTGAGAATAATGATAGCTCCTCTGAAATCAACCTATATAGTAGGAGTAGGTGAAGTAGTAGATACCTAGGGAGCTCTAGTGGCTCTAGCACATCAACCTTGGCCCCTCGTCTCCATCTGAGTAGGCAGCTCTGGTGGGGGATTCTCAGTATTTCTAATTGAAGTATCTTTTTGGGTGGTGGTACGCTTAGGAGGCATGATCTACAAATATATAACGCATGAATTAGATAGATACTTTAATAGAGTTAAACTTTATCGCACGAACTTAGAATACAATAAAGTGTAATAATTCCTAATGTCCTATAGCCTTCTTCTTATAAAGTATGGTGCACAACACACCCATAAACAAGATTCTACTAGACACGGCTTCATAGACTCCCCAAGACACTTAAAATTTGTGCTCTGATATCAAATTTGTCACGCCCCCAGAGGATACTCTTGGTGTGGCTGACACTCAAAAACTATTGCTAGCCCATAAGCGGACCACTTAGCTTCATCAAATTAATTCAATCACAATCTAACAGCAAAAGACATCAATCATTAAGAGTACTTAATGAAAAGTAATGACAAAATGATAATCAAAGGACAAATAATCTATCCATCAACTAAGTAAAATCAGTGTAAAAGAAAACTAGCCAAAAATAACATCCAATCACAACTCGATAGTCTAGTCTATGAAGCCTCTAAATCATCTGACAAAGTGGTGTCAATGACAGGTCCATGGCTATCTCAAAATAAAATAAAAAGGCTAAACTTAAAGCTAGAAGAGAAAACATGATATCCTCCAAAAGCAGGGGAGGACTCACCAATCAGTTGAATGTAAATGGGTCCTCAATGGGGTGCCTATTGATGATCGCTAGTACCTATCTCTGCATCATGAAAAGATGCAGGCCCAAATGGAATGAACGAGGAATATACGAATATGTAAAATGGTAGAAAAAAATATGTAAAGGAAGGATAACATCAACTCAAATAGCTCAACTCAAGAAGTAGGAAACTCAACCAGCAAGTCAAGAGTCTAAAGTAAGAATGTAGTTTAGACAATGACCACTCATGTACCATCTAATCTAATCCACTCAAAGTACTATCAAGACCTATATGAGAGTTTCTCTAACCGACAACCATCACCTATGAGCCAATGATAATACAATGAAGCGATGTCGTTGCCACATCCATCCCATACCTTTCCAAGGTAAAGGAAATCTCATAAGTGGATCCACAATCAACAATATCAAGTTCTCTATTTGGGACAATAGGATAATATCTAATTTTACTGTTCAATCGTCTCCTACACTGGCTACGTAGTTATTGAGTTCGAGTTAGACTTATTCTTACTCAATTATGTGCTCAATACTCCTCCCAAGACTCAACATGATCATAAGACATCAACCCTATGGTTAACTCATTCAACTAGTCTCATCGGATATTTGTCAACTCAATTCATCACATAAACTACCAACTCTTTGATTAGGAACATTCTTTTAGGATAAGCTCATGACTCAAAAGACTCCCTATCATGCATCATTCCAACTCGTAGTGTTCAGGAAACAAAAGTAAGTTAAAGCATTTAGGAACTCTATAGACTCTTTAGGCTCAAATTGTACTCATGCTTACCCATTTAAGTGCAATGTGTAAAAATAACAAGAATTCATTCTAGGGTTTATGTAGAAAAGAAAAATAATCTATTTCAAGTATTTAATTCATAAAAACTATAATTCATGCAAGATTATATAGGAATATATTAGAATTTATGAAAAAACTTTGAGAAACATTCATGGAAGGCTCAATTCATTCACGACTCTATCAATTCGGGTTAGGGGGCACATGGAAAAACATAATCTATGTTCTAGTTAGCCTTACATACTTGAAAATTTTGAGTCTTGGGATGGCTTGAAAACTCACAAGGTTATCTTCAAACCCTAGCCTTTTTCTCCCTTGAAACCTTGCTCTAAGTTGGAGAACGTGTTTTAGCATGAAAAAGTTGAATGGATATGCTTAGGGACTTATTTAAGTATAAAAACGTCAAGTTAAGGCCTTGAAATGGTGGAAAAAGACCAAAATAATACTTCTCAAAAATGCTATCAATGTCGTTCACCGGCCAATCTATGGCCCGTAGGAACTAATTCGTAAACTTTTTGACAAATTTTAGGGTCTTTTGATCGATTCCACGAGCCCGAACCATGGTCCGTAGAAGCACTTACGACCCGTATTAGATCTGTCAAGTTAGGGGCTCAAAAATGGACTTTTAGAAGTTTTTTGATGAGTTATTAGACGGGTCGTCATTCAATCCACAACCCATAACTCAGCTCATATGTTCATTTTACTATGGAATTATATAGTAAATAGGTCATAACCTTTCACTTCGAACTCTAAACGAAGTGAAATTAGTAGTGTTGAAAAACTAATTCAAAGACCTTTCATTTGGTAGGTCATAGGGCACCTAATTCTGTGTGTTAAAAGTTATGGTCATTTAAAGTTAACCATTTGTATAATCTAACACGAGAAACTCAATTGATAGGAAAGTTTTAAACTCGACTAAGTGTTAAAGGTCCCTTATGACCCTAATGCACTTCCCACATATAAGAATGACGATTGAAACATAGGTACATGTAAGGATAAAGTTATGAAGTATATCACACATTCCAAGAATAATGACACCAAAATCAAGCAATTCGAGGAAAAGAACAAAATGATCCAATAATTCAATACAGAAAATCGAAGTCAAAATTTGGAAATTCTTAGATAAAAATTTTCCTCACATAATAAGGAATTCATTGATGAAAATCAATTTGAAAACATAGCTAAAATAAGCTCAAAATCACCATTTTTGTGAAAAACTCAAATTCACCAAAAAATCCCTAATTTCCTCAATTGAAAACTCCAAAAATTGATGTTAAAACCAAGAAATAATCAATGGGTAATGAGGAGGAAAATTGAATATGCCTTCTTCAGTGAAATTTCTTTAAAACCAAGTGAAAATTATTCAAGTCGGGCTCTCAAAATTTAAAAATAATGAAAATGCCTAAAACTCGTTACCAGGACCTGAAATTATGTCTTTGATGTCGCTAAAGCGACAATCCAAATGAGAAGGGATTCATTTAAGTGAAGGTTGGTCGCAAAAGTGACCCTTCGCTTTAGCGTGCCCTACCTCTCTTTAGCGACCAAGTTCTCGCTAAAGTGAGGCCTGAGACACCAAAATACAAGAATTTTTTTAAACAATTTCAAAATCTCAGAATCAACTCTCAGAATTCATTCAAAATCTCATACATACAAACCATATATGCAATCTACTAACATTGACATTTCGAACTCAATGGATCGTCAAAAATTGAATTTTAGGTCTCCTTGACCCTGAATTTGATAAAATGCAACTAGACTAGCTTAAGTCACTTGGAATATCAAGACGCTATCGGAACACTCAAAAATTAAGAAAAAACTCATTCTAAAACTTAGATTACCTCTCGAAACCAGTGGAACCATTAGAAATTTAATCCGAGTACCGAAACTTAAAATATTGATCAAAGTCCAACCTAAGTCAGACTTTAACTTAATTTCCAACTTTGGACCTAAAATCCACATAACATCTTCAAATCTTATTCTGACAACTTGTCTAGATCAATTTTCACATTTTGGAACTAATGAAATTGTGTTCTAAGACTCAAATTTTTAGATCACTCAAAATTTCAAAATTAGAAAAGTTAAGCCTTCAAAAATTATTTTTTTTAAACAAAATCTTAACTTTTTACAAGATTCTTGGAAATCGACTTTTAAATCAATCAAACATG
The DNA here is from genome assembly GCA_038996855.1 of Solanum aculeatissimum. Taxonomy (NCBI): domain Eukaryota; kingdom Viridiplantae; phylum Streptophyta; class Magnoliopsida; order Solanales; family Solanaceae; genus Solanum; species Solanum aculeatissimum. The sequence continues at coordinate 9,929 of JBCEWC010000220.1, forward strand.
ACTCGGAGCCACTGTTAAAAGGGATAAACAGATAATTTTATCAAAAACATAAAAAATGACCCTCAGTCATTGCAGTACGAGTCTTGCAACTTCTATTGATGCAATTGTGTGAATATGTTGTGGCAAAGAGAAAAAATTGCTAGCCTAATTAAAAAAATATGAGCTAGAGATGTGACTAATTGCACTTGATGTGATATTATGTATATAATATAGCATGTACAAGCAAATAAAGTATATTTACTTGCTATGAAATTTGATAGCTTATTTTATGAGAAAATATCATGACATACCTAAAAAAATTTGTTGATGCAGATGAGAAAATTTTGGTGCTATTCGTTGAAAATGAGAAAGCAAATTATTATTTGCTAACTCTACCATAGAGGTTGAAGAAATTTCTTTTTAAAGATTTAACTAGTGAAAAAAGTGAATTAATTTTATCATGTGAAATACTTTATTTTGATTAATTGTTATAGCTACAATATTATTGGTAGAGTACAAAAATCGTTATTATAACGCTAAATTCATATCCATGAGGAGAAAACACAATATTGTGAGATGTTATTGATCAGTGGCATACCATTTACTTATTGTGTTAAATCTTACAGATTCATAGACTAAGACCTTAACAAGATAATGGTCAGAAGCACATCCAGGAGGAATGAAATTGAAGCTCACAAGTACTGAGTCATATGTGAGAAAACTCAATCTAGTAATTACATATCCTATAACCAAGTTCAATGGTAAAAACGAATCATATGATGATTTGTTATGAAATGCAATAATATTAATTTCATTCAGTCCTTATGATGTGAGTGCATTTATTCTATAATGATTTGTGGAGGTTGAGCCTTTGAACTCTTAAAGAAAATTTGTATCTCGTATGGTTAGGGTGTTAGAATTACAGGAGCACCTTTGACATATTTCACCTATGTGAGTATGAAAGTAGGTTGCTTTCTATGATAAAGGACTTGTTCTAAAAAATACCCATGAAAATTGAGATAGCACAAAGCTGTAATGTGCTAGCTGAAAAAACTTATGTCATCATCTTGATTATTGTGTGTAAGCAGTTATCCTTCATTTTCCTTAAGTTGTCATAGTTTAAGTCTGAGACCACAACTCACTTGGGATAAATGTTACTATTTTACTAAGTGGAAGTTCTATGCAGAGCACACCTTCATTATGCATTATAGTCTACCTTTAAATTAATTTTTTAAGTACTCTATTATTTTTATATTAAAATGAGTAGGGGGAATATTGGGGCATGCTATTTTAATATTAAATTCTAACACTAAAGTGTAGTATTTTAGTGATATAAACTGACAAGAATGTGGTCAATTATTCTCGGTGTAACTTATGTAATCACTGAGTCATGTTCTACCTCATTATGTGTTGTAACTTATGTAACCACTTAGGCATAATTTCAAAATTTATTAACCTACATTATTATTCACATTATTCCTGTTCAAGAAAAAGATGAATTTATCATCTATAAATAGTGGTGTTTTTTCCTTTGTGAGGTGTATGAAAGAAAAATGAGAAGTGTGAATAAATATTGTAGTGTATAGTAAAGTTAGTATAGTGAAAGAGACAGAGTTGAGACAAAGAAAAATATTCTAACTCTTCAACTAAATCACTATACAAAATAAAGTAATTATATGTTGAAGGATTTTCTTTTTGTGAAGTTTTGGACTTTTCAACTAATTCGGAGTTGTTTGAGTTATGTGACATTGTTGAGTTGTTATATCTTGAAAGGGACAAGTCAAGAACTATTACTGGATCGATGTAGATTACGTCACATTGGGCTTGAATCTCCTTAAAAAGAGAGATATTCATGCCTCATAATTTTTATTTAATTTTATCATTTTATCTTTTAACTGTAATTTATTATATTTATAATATATTAGACAAATAAAAATTGTTTCATCGAAATTATCCCATAATCATCTCAAATATTAAACTTTAGTGTGTGTATTTTTAAATAATGAAATATTATTTCATAGCTTAATAAGGAGTATATTAAATTTTGGAATAGAATTTGGAAATACAGAGGATAATTTGATATTCCTATGAAAGAGAAGATAAGGAGATGAGTCAACCAGAGGTGACACCACTTGCCATTGAGGGTATGATAAAGTGAAATAAAACATCTTTTACCCTTATGTAGAATTTCGAATTTAAGTGGTGATAATCTTAAAATTTTTAATTGTGGGTGCTTTTTTTTTTCTTTCGTTTTTTCCAAACGATCTTTATGTCATTAAGCTCTGATCATAGATTTGAAAGTAGATTTAAAAAATTTATCTTCCAATACTTATTAAATCAGAAAATTTAGACCTTAAATATTTTTTATTTTCTAAAAGTTAGATTAGACCAATGTTTCAGATTTTCATTTATATAACTTCGATTCTTTTTCAAGGTAAAATACATGATCAAATAGAATATTAAATTTCAAAAAATACAATTACATAAATTTAAAATTTAAAAAATTTATGACCAAAGGACATTTGGTCATGTTTCATTGTGAAGTTTGAAAATTTAAATTATATTTTTAAAGTAGAAAATGCTATTTAAAAATTAATTAAGTTGTGTTTGACCATGAATACTATTGAAATTGTTTTTAACTTTTTGTGAGTTGTTTAGGGAAAAAAAACACCTTTTTAAAAAAAATTAAAATTTAACTTCAAATTAAATTTTATAATTTTATGATGGAATACATTTTTTAAATTCAATTTCTAAAAAAATTATTAAAACAATTCATGGATGAAGCACCTAGGGAAAGGTGGTTGTATTTCTTTCCTTCCCAATAAAAAAGTACCATTATCATAATCTTGCTATCTATTTGTGATTTCTGCTGACGTGGCCCAATAGAAAGTAGTGCAACTTTTTCAAGATTTGAGTTCATATCCTACCTAAATTCAATGCTATATAATACTAGCAATATTCATACAAGTGTGTCTTCACATCACTTTGCTCTTTGCATTTAGCTAGCCATTCACTGCACATCCACATTGGATTACAGCATTTGATCCCTCAATTCTTTTTCTTTCATTATCAACAATTCTCTCATCCCCGCCAATCACATTCTGATTTCTTGGGTTCTTTTTTTTGGTACAAAAGTAAAAACAGCATTTAGTGCCTGTGGGCAGTGGCACAAGCACACCACTAGAATTTTCTTGAAGAAATTTGAACTAAACACCCTTTTCAAGAAACCCCAGCTGGGGTTTGGGTGGCTGTAAACTCTTTATAAATTTCTGGGTTTTTTTCCATTCAGACAAATATACAAACACTTGTATACAATAATCATGGCTTTGTGTGCATATGCATTTCCTGGGATTTTGAACAGGACAGCAGTGGCTTCAGATCCTTCAAAGCCAACCCCTTTATTCACTGAATGGATTCATGGAACAGATCTGCAGTTTTTGTTCCACCACAAGCTGACTCGTGAGGTTTGAACTTTTTTTGATTGAGTAAAGTAGGAATCTTTGAACCATTTTAGCAGAATGCTCATGTTCATGTTGAAACATTTCCCATATGTAGTTCTTTCTTGCTTATTGCTTGTACTAGTATTTCTTTCTTCTGTTGTAAATGGTGATCATTGATTCAATCAATTTAAGTTTATTTGCCCGCGGCAAATTCATGGTGTGAAGCTTATGAGTTCCTATAGCTACTTTAAATTAATATGCAATAATAATTGGATTATTTTTCGCTATATATGTTCAAAAGTTATTGGATTCTTGTGAACTCTCAACTTATGTTTGGAAGTAAATTTCTTCATTGGAATTTAAAGCTATGTTTGTTATAAGCTGTCAGATCAAAGATGATATCTTATATAAGATGTGAAAAAAGGATATATTTATTGATATTTAAGTGTATTTAACTGTCAATTTGAGATTAAATTATGCTGAATGAGATGGTTGCTTTTGTACTCATTTGTTATGAAGGTCAAGAAAAGGTCATGTGTGGTTCAGGCTTCCTTGTCAGAATCCGGAGAATACTTCGCACAGAGACCGCCAACACCTATTTTGGACACTATCAACTATCCCATTCATATGAAAAATCTTTCTCTAAAGGTAGAATTTTATATGTTACTTAATTGTCTCCATAGAAAATGAGTCAACAAATTATGTGCTTAAAGTTTCAAAATTAATTTTGATGTAGGAACTTAAACAACTAGCAGATGAACTAAGATCAGATACAATTTTCAATGTATCAAAGACTGGGGGTCACCTTGGCTCAAGTCTTGGTGTTGTTGAGCTTACAGTTGCTCTTCATTATGTCTTCAATGCACCACAAGATAGAATACTCTGGGATGTTGGTCATCAGGTGATAATCTTGTTTTCTGATTGATATGGTAAACTTATAACAGAAGTTTCACTGGTGGGGTTAGTTGTGTTCTCATTTTGATGGTGTGTTTTGAATGTTGCAGTCTTATCCTCACAAAATCTTGACTGGTAGAAGGGAGAAGATGTCAACATTAAGACAAACAAATGGTCTTGCAGGATTTACTAAGCGATCAGAGAGCGAATATGATTGCTTTGGCGCTGGCCACAGTTCCACAACCATCTCGGCAGGTCTAGGTATATATATATTCTACCCTTCTGTGTGCTGAGTTCAATATAGAACAAGATTCATGATACTTGAATCATTTTCCCCTCAAACATGGATCGGATTTGAACATTGGTAGTAATTCAATCCATCTTGTGGTTTCATTTGGCCATATGAATGCTGGGGCTTTATTTGAGTTGGTGTCCGTACATCCATACAAGTTAATGTCACTTGGCATATGTCTTGCTCTTCTGATGATATAAATCCGTCATAAATGTCCATGAATTTGAACTCAAGTATAAAGTCTGAAATTTTACTTATTCACACTTTAAAGTGGTTGTTTTGAATGATCAGGGATGGCTGTTGGAAGAGATCTAAAAGGAAGAAACAACAATGTTATAGCAGTAATAGGTGATGGTGCCATGACAGCAGGTCAAGCTTATGAAGCCATGAATAACGCTGGTTACCTGGATTCTGACATGATTGTTATTTTAAATGACAATAGACAAGTTTCTTTACCTACTGCTACTCTGGATGGGCCAGTTGCTCCTGTTGGAGCTCTAAGTAGTGCTTTGAGCAGGTTACAGTCTAATAGGCCTCTCAGAGAACTAAGAGAAGTCGCTAAGGTTTGCATACTGATAGAAAGATATGAATAAGGGTTTGACTAGTGAAGAAACTGAATTGGATTTTATGTGATTGAAATTGCTGCAGGGAGTTACTAAGCAGATTGGTGGACCTATGCATGAGCTTGCTGCAAAAGTTGATGAATATGCTCGTGGAATGATCAGTGGTTCTGGATCAACATTGTTTGAAGAACTTGGACTTTATTATATTGGTCCTGTGGATGGTCACAACATTGATGATCTTATTGCTATTCTCAAAGAGGTTAGAAGTACTAAAACAACAGGTCCAGTACTGATCCATGTTGTAACTGAGAAAGGCAGAGGTTATCCATATGCAGAGAGAGCTGCAGACAAGTATCATGGTAAGCAATCACTTAACCAGTTACCGCCACTAGATTGCCTGAAATCATTAAACCCATACGTGTGCTTCAAGTCTCTATCTCATTTGCACATTCTAATAAATACTTTATATCCAAATGATATTTCAATTTGGTTGTATAATATATTTGACATTCTGGATGTTCTTGATAAGTCATCAGACGTTGTACTTTTGATGCTGAGCATGAGAAAAGTCCTGTTTGTTCTGTTTTAGTTTTGTTTCACAAAGGTCATTCTTGTTTAAATAGAAAGAGCACAAAATATAAATCTGTTTATGGCTTGCAGGAGTTGTCAAGTTTGATCCAGCAACAGGAAAGCAATTCAAAGCCAATGCCAAGACTCAATCCTATACAACATATTTTGCAGAGGCTTTAATTGCAGAAGCAGAAGCAGATAAAGACATTGTTGCAATCCATGCTGCCATGGGGGGTGGGACCGGACTAAACCTTTTCCTCCGCCGCTTCCCGACACGGTGTTTTGATGTTGGAATAGCAGAACAACATGCAGTAACCTTTGCTGCTGGATTGGCTTGTGAAGGCCTTAAACCTTTCTGTGCAATTTATTCATCTTTCATGCAGAGAGCTTATGACCAGGCAAGCTAAATGCCTCCAATTATTCTCATTTTGTAGAATATAGTGCAGTTTTAGTGAATGTTATAATCTGCTGATTTTACAGTCGAAAAAACCCTCTAACCGAGTTCATGGTGGTTCTATATCCAGGTAGTGCACGACGTTGATTTGCAAAAGCTGCCTGTGAGGTTTGCCATGGACAGAGCAGGTCTTGTTGGAGCAGATGGTCCTACACATTGTGGTGCATTTGATGTTACTTTCATGGCATGTCTTCCAAACATGGTTGTAATGGCTCCTTCTGATGAAGCAGAGCTATTTCACATGGTAGCGACTGCTGCCGCCATTGATGACAGACCAAGTTGTTTCAGATACCCAAGAGGAAATGGAATTGGCGTAGAGCTTCCGGCTGGAAACAAAGGCATTCCCCTTGAGGTACTTTTTTAATTTCCACTATGCATTCAATGCTGTCTGATATCTATCAGACGATTGAGTGATGACATTTGATTTTTCCTGTAAAAATGAATTCAGGTTGGTAAAGGTAGGATACTGATTGAAGGGGAGAGAGTGGCTCTATTGGGATATGGCTCAGCAGTGCAGAACTGTTTGGCTGCTGCTGCTGTGCTAGAATCTCGTGGCTTACAAGTAACAGTTGCAGATGCACGTTTCTGCAAACCATTGGACCGTGCTCTCGTAAGGAGCCTCGCAAAATCACATGAGGTACTGATCACTGTTGAAGAAGGATCAATTGGAGGTTTTGGATCGCATGTTGTTCAGTTTATGGCTTTAGATGGGCTTCTTGATGGCAAGTTGAAGGTAAAACTCTCCTGAAGATATTTCATTCCTTTTATGTATTAAGCATTTGGCTATATTCTCAAATGTTACCATGAGTTATTCTAATAGCTTTATCAGAAGTCTTTGAAGATACTCAATTGCCGCTTGTTTATTTTGTGCAGTGGAGACCAATAGTTCTTCCTGATCGGTACATTGACCATGGATCTCCTGCTGATCAGTTGGGGGAAGCTGGCCTAACACCATCTCACATTGCAGCAACAGTATTTAACATTCTTGGACAAACCAGAGAGGCTCTAGAGGTCATGACATAAGATGTAAGAAAAGTAGAAGTTTGTATACTGTAAAATATAGTCTTAGGACAAGTCACCAACTAGCTCATGAGACAGTTGTAAGCTGTTAACTTCCATAATCAGGTTAACATATACTTATCGTCCAAAATATATTAAAAGGTTCCATGGCTGAACTGCAGTTCAAGCCCTCCTCTTAGTCTCCCAAGTGACTAACGATTAACTCGTACGGTTACTGATTGTGTAACCTGTGCTAGATTTTCAGAGTTATAAGTTTTGTATGCTAACTCTTTGCTTAAATTTCAATGGCCTGAGTCCTTGAAGATAAATGAATATGAAATATTTTCTCTTTTGTAGTTGAACAATAAGGACAATCAATGGCATTGTAACTTGTACGCATGATATCACATAAAGTTTAACATTAAAAAGTATGGATGAAACCATTTTCTTCAAGAGTAAACAAAAAACGAAGTTCACATGCATGTATCAATATCAAGCAAACAAATAACCAAGTCCAGAAATGTGACTTTTAGGTATTCATTTGGTGGATGCTTGGTTAGGCAGACTTGTCAAGTCTCACGTGTCCAAATGCATGTATCAATATTACATAAAACGATAACCATTCATTTGGTCTGTCCACTTAAAGATTATGAAATAAATATATAAATGAATCACTTCATCACTGTATATCCTTAGGCTAAAAGGATTCTCCAAAGTAGGGGAGGGCGTTTGGGCCAATCGGATTTGATAGAATTATAAAAAGTTTAGATTTCAGATTAACCAAAATTATCCCCACCCAACTCCAAAGTGCTCTGTCCGCGGCTTAATCGTCATTTTCAGGTTTTGTTGTTGGCCACTAAAGTTCGTTTATTGCATTTCTAAAAATGAGGATTACTCTAAAATACTACATTCCACTCACAAATCACTATAGATTACGTTCTTTCGTATATATAAATAAATTAAAGTTTGGTATATTGCATTAATTAAAAAAAAAAGTTTCGTGCACGAAAGTTTTTGACTATATGGCAAAGGTCTATTATATGTGATCTTGCCCTACATTTCTATAAAAAGTTTTTCCACGAATTGAATCCATGATTAAAATTGCAATAACTTTACTGGTTAGTCCAAGGTTATACTTCTATTACATTATTTAGGATAATTTAAATTGTTCCAAGAAAACCTTTAAAACTGAAAATAATTACCAAAAACAGAAAAATTTATATTTTTATACCAAGCAACATAATTGAAATGTTATTTCTTGTATATTCATCTCGGTACAGTAACATGTATAAATACAAGCAAAAGGTAGAAAATAATATTTTACTTCTCTAACGTATCCAAAAGTTGTCCTTTAAATGATTGATTGTTATTTAACTAACTATTAGACATTTGTTGTAAATGAGACGTATTTCAATTTGGTTGAGAAGGTCTCAATATTTCCCCAAAATTTTTTTTAAAAAAAAATTGGGTCATGTTAGGCAGGTTGGATTATAATCCATTGTTTAGTTCATTTGGACAGGATTTATCTTAGGTTAAGTATACTTTGGGCAGAGTTGAGCATTAACCCATCACACGTTTATTGATTCATCTATCTTGACCTGCCCAACTTAATCCCAAATAGCTCATTTATCACCCCTAAATTTATGTGCTTGCACCAAATTAAATTACTTACGTAAAGTTTATCACTTAATCGTGATTAATCGTGATCCAGTGGAGTCACATTTAAAGTTGGACTTTAATTTTGCAGAGGATCACTATTAAACAATTTATCAAATATTTGAAAATATAGCTAATTCATTGCCACAATTTCCTTGTTCCAATAATAACAGTACACTTTAATTAATTTACATGAAGTTAACTTAATCACGCACAATTACTAAAGATCATTAAAGACATAACAGATAAAAGAGACACAAGCTGTACACTTTTGAGACAACATATACTGCATGATAAAAGCGTGGGCTTTTTCTAGAATTAGTTTTTGACACGACAATTCTTCCTAATTTCTCCAGCATTTCCATTAAGAACTTCAATTGCTCCCATTTTTAGCATGGATTTTGCAAACTCAAAAAAGAAATCTTTGTCTTTTTGCAATTTCTTGATGACAGTTACTGAGTTTTTGTCATTGAGAAGGGCTGCATCAGATTGGAACAATCCTTTATTCTGATTAAGGATGTTGAAGTAATTGCTATCAAATGAAGTTGAGCTTAAAGGGTCGATTTCCACTATATTGGCTAGATTAGTGCATGATTTCTTCAAAGATTCAGCATATGTAGCATTAAGAGATGGATCCATGTCATCGCTGGCATTGAAATTGAAGAGTCTATTTGAGAAAGCTTCACAATGAGCAACACCAATTGTGTGTGCACCTACAATATGCATGCATGCATAGTATAGATATTATTACTCACAAATTTAACTTGTATACATTGATAATATACAAATATACTATTATCTCTTCTTGTTGCATAAACCTATCAGATCTTCTCATCTAAAATTTGATTAATTTAGTTTAAAATAATATACTTTTAATTAGTCTTCAACATGGCTCCTCATAAGAGGGCTTCGATTCTTTCTAGCTAGTGAGCCAATCACGTGGAACTTTTCAAAATTTATAATGGGTGACTGTAAGAATCAAATTCAAAATCTTTGTTTGCTCTGATGTAATTGTACCATTTCATCTAAAAATTTAAGTTGTTTGCAAGAATATTCTTTTAGTTACATAATTAAGCAACATATCCCCAATTTATGTTGTGGTGTTGTTGAGCATGAGCATAAAAGAAACAATGACATTTGTGCAATCGATTATTTCATTAAAGATAAAATAAAAAATTAAAGCTAAATTGTTTACAAGTATGTAAAAGAATAGGTCCAAATCTTTTTGTGATAAGCTAATAAATTTGAAGTTAAAAATTAATCATAAATATTTTACCTGATAATGCAACAAGATCATCAACATTTAGGCCTTTCTTTGCAAAGAGTTGCTTAAGGGTTGCAAAATCTGAGGTTGGTGAAGGTAAGTCTTCATCTACTTCATTGGCAACGGAAACATTCCCATCTTTTCTTCCCGTCTCCACATCCCACATTAAAGTTTTAAACTGTGTGTAATGACTTCATTAGTGAAGAGAGAGATAATGGCTCAACATCACATAATTTTTATATTCTTTATACTTTCAATGTATAACTTAATTTCTTTTAGATATATGAAACTTACATATTACTTACGGGAAAAGAAACCGCATCACGAGCAGCTAAAGCTAAAATGTCAGCACAAGAAACAATGTCATGACATTTTGCCTCAACTTGTCGTTTGATATCATCAATTACATCGAAACCACCCAAGGAGAGATTTGGTCCGGCATCCTTCTCAGACTCATCTGTTCCCACTTTATCCAGCAATATGGATGCATCACATCCCTACATATTTGCATAATGTCAGGAGATTAATTAACATACCATATGTTCTCCCTATAACTAGTCAACATACAATGATAGTACAAATATTTTTTATATATATATATTATTGATCCGTGTATATAACATAAATTCTATTATGAAATTAAAATGTGCATTGTAGTAACTCTATTTCGTATATGTACCCTAACGAAACAATCATGATAGTGGAGTCGAAGCAATTTAGCACCCAAGGTAGCGTCTTTTTCAGCTTTGCTCCAAGTGATATCTCTAATAAGTTGTTCAGCATTTGGACAACGAGTGCTCTTATAGAAGTTCTTACGTAGTACATTCCCTGCACCCACAACAACTTCACAAAGAACAACACACAGAAAAACAAGACAACTTAGTACTAATTGAGTTCTCATTTTCTTTTCTTAGCTAGGAATTAAGTAAACGGGGACAATATATAAGAAAATGTTGTTGAAAGACTTAATTAAACCTAAGATTGAAAGCACAATTGCTTTACCCTGGAGGAGAGTTTGTTTTTATAGGCAAACATGCAAGGTGAGAAAGCTAGTGGGAAAATATATTTAAATAACCATATCCATTTAAAATTTGCCTTACTTTGTGGGTCATGTCGAGTTTATCTTCTCAAAGAGGTAATAAATAAACGTATCATTTAATTTATTCTTAACTGACATTTATATCTTTCAATTTTGAGTGTGCATAAGTAGATAATTAAACTTTTATAGAGTTGAACATGGAGGAATTTACTAAACTAGTAGACGTAATAAATAAACGTATCATTTAACTTATTTTTAACAGACATTTATATCTTTCAATTTTTAGTGTGCACATAAGTAGATAATTAAACTTGTATAGAGTTGAACACGTAGGATGTCATATCTACTTGCTCAACTTTAAACAAGTTTAAATAACTACTTATGCACATACAAAATTGAAAAACGTAGATATCAATTAAAGTCAAGTTAAAAAGTACAATATTTATTTATTATGCCAAAATAATTCTATACTTTACTTCCACCATTTCATTTCATTTTATTTGACTAGATAGGTTTTCTTCTTTCTTTTTTTTTTTTAAAAAAAAAAATAGAGTTTTTAAAACTTACGAAATCAAATATATATGTCAATATTTTTAAAACTTGTGAAATTAATAAACATATTAATTATAACATTTGTGTGAAATTATAAAAATGTATCATTAAAGATAATGTAAAAAGTTAAAGCAAATAGAGTTGAGAGCTAGCTTGCTTGGTGAACTCCCCCACCTTAATTCCATGGATGAGGATTCAAACTCCATCCCCTAATGTAATAAATAAATAAATACAAAGTTTAAACAAATTATTTCCAAATTTGGATATCAGAAAGGTGCCATTTCTATTAAGACAGAGTAGTTGTAAATATAAACCTCCTTCTAGTTCTTTGACTTTGAAATTCAGCAAAGATTTTGGCGATACACTTTTATTTGTATATTTTTTAATATTTAATAAATATTGAAGTGCTATAATCTAATTTAATTTCGATAATTGATTATACTGATCCGTAATAAACGAAAGTATCATATAAGTGACATAAAGGAAGTATATACTGAGACGCCAAGCTATTACAAACCGACTTCTACATGTACTGGTTCTACACAAATTATAATACAACATAATTGTTTATTTTTTATTTTTGAAAAAAAGACCAAGTTAAGTAAATCCCTATTACATATATGTTTGTCCAGAGGAGGAAAATAGAAAACAAAGAGGTTATCATTGTCTGGCCTTTATAAGTAATTAAATTACGCATTTTTGGCAAATCATCGTCTGAATGTTGCTGAGATTTTGGTTATCACGTTGTTCAACATTCTGTTTGGAAAGATCATGCATGTCACGCTTCGAGCGTATATTTTTTTATGAGTTTGGCACTCAAAAATAATTACTTATTCGAAGTGAATTCCTAATTGGTCTGGCTCACTCACACTCTAAAAACAGGGCAAAAACGATAGATAAAAAAGTGACGGACGACGTTGCTCGATAGTATTTACGATGCAATCTGTCATTTTTTTTTATAAAAAGCAAAGGACCATTAATTGTCCGTTGTTTCTTTTGTGGATTTTTGCGCCAAATACATATATAATTAAAAATTAATTCTTTAATATAAAGAGTGACAAAATCCATCACTTTTGATTTAAAAATAATTAATTATAAATTAAAAAGTGATGGCACCATCCGTCGTTCTTTATTAAATTTGAGTTATTAATTTTTTTTAAAAAAGTAAGCGACAGACAACATCAGTGTATCTGTCGCTTTTGGTTAAAATATTTTGGTCAATTTTTTAAAATAGCGATGCACTGCATCTCTTAGTTCGTCACTTTTTTGGCTAAAGTGGTGGTCAAATATTTAAAAATTGTGATCGACGAGGTGTCATGTCCCTACAGGAATTTTTCCATTTTTACGTACTTTAGTCTCTCTCTTTCTTCACTCCTCTCCTCTTTCTCTCTAAAATAAACCCAAACCGCGACCCTACTGCCGTCCTAGCTCTCTGTTACTTGTCATTGTCGTTGCTGCAACTGTCTCCCCCCATAACGCCTCTCTCTCTCTCTCTCTCTTCCTATTAAGGTTAGCTAGCTCGGGTTTTTAAGTTTGTAACTTTTTAATTTGAATTTTTTTTTAATTTGTTAGTTAGTTTGTTTCGTTTACTTTATTGAATGTGAAGGATAATACGGAGCAAAATAATAGATTGTGTACCTTTTCTTGAATCACAACGGGTTGTCTTTGTTACTATCAAGTGAATTTGCTCAGGTCTTCTTTGATTCACTAGGAAATCAAGATTGATATTCACAAACTAAATTTCTTTGAATGTTGATGAACCTAGAAAATTAGGATCAATTTTCTTTCTTTGATTTTTGTCTTTTTTACTTTTGTTCTACTTTTTCTTTTTCACCCTTTTTGTAGAAAATAAATGATCCCTATTTAATAGGAGAGGTTAAATAGCTACAAAACTATTCCCACTCGTTTTTCAAAAGGGAATTGAATAGTTAATTGTTCCCTCTCTTAATAGGATAAGGTTGGATAAATAACTATTATCCTAAAAGGATAAGATTGAACAGTTATAACTGTTAAACCCGGTAAAACTACCAAAATACCCCTAGATGAGAAAACGCGTCTTTCCAGACTCTTTTGAAAAATTTGAGACTGGGAATGCAATTACCATGAAAAATTGTGCGGAAAAATGATCTTGGTTGATTTTTTGAAGAACCGGATTGAACGATAATTTTTTGAGGCAAAAATATAATTTCAGAAAAGTGTGCGACCAGTCCGTATCGTGGACTGGTTGCAAACTTACACTTAGTCTAGGTCCCATTATTTTCTATGGGATTAGAAATTTATCAAAAAAAAAATTGGAGAAAATGTACAGGTCCGCGTCACGAACCTGGTCCATCGACTTGTTTCATCAGAGTTTAAAATTTTAAAACTTACGAGGGGCATCCATATATTTTCTCACCCCTCCTAAACTTAATCCATGACCAATATAGGTCGTTCTTGATCTAAAAAGGGTTACAAACCCATTCTAAAGTCCCTTACGCTAAAAACTAAGTGTAGACTTTGAGTAAAGAAGAGGAGAAAGAGCTAGGGTTCAGAGGATTGAGGCTAACTTCTTGCGAAGTTGATTGAAAAACTTCATACCAGGTATGTAAGGCTAACCTAAAGCATGAAATTATTCTTCCATGTGCCCCTTGATTGAGATAGATTGATAGATGAGAGTATTGAGTCTCTATGCATATTTTCTTGAATGTTTTCTTGCAAAATTATTCATATCCTACGTATTTTCGTATGTGGATGATCATCACAAACTTGATTTACTGAATAAATGCTTTTATATGAGTTATTTCACAAATCCGACATACTACTTCATAAAAGAATGCATGAATGAACCTAGAGATTGAGTCTAGATCCTTGACAATATGATTGTGATTATGATTGTGATGTGAGCATAATGGTAGATTGATAGAACTTGATTGTCCCAAGAGTCTTCATAATTGAACTCTAAAGATTGGTCAAATTGATGGTCTTCTTAATGATTAGTCTAAATTCTTTGAAAGATATGATTGAGAATTGATTTGATTTGATGAAGCAATATGATCTCTTATAAGTCTCACTAATCGAATTGATTGGGTTTGATCGTTGGTGAGCATCGAGTCTTGAGAAGAGTATCGAGCACCGAATTGAGCGAGGGTAAATCTAACTCGACTCTTAAACTACATCGCCAAGCTAGGTGAGGATAAAACCACTAAGTCAGATGTTTCCTCTTGAGCTGATCAATCCTTGAAATAATAGAGGACTTGTTCGATTATCTAAATTCGTGACGGATTCGAGTTATTCTTACCCTGGAAAGGTATGGACGATTGTGGCGATATCAACGAGATTGTTGTAAAATCACTGACTCATAAGTAGTTGTTATTGGATAAAAGAAACTCCCAAATAAGTTTTATATGGATAGTGCTCTAAGTCGATTTGATTGGAGTTGTTTGGATTGGTATTGATGAGTCATTGTCTACTCTTTATTCTTGCTTTAGATAGATATTTGACATTACTGATTGAGTTCTTATCTCTTGATCTGAGTTATCTGAGTAGATAGTATTCTACCTTGATGCATATTTCATTCAACCATTTTACATACTCGTACATTCCACATACTGACATCTATTTGGACTGTATCATTTCATGATGCAGAGACAAGTACTAGAGATCATTAATCGGTGCTTCGTTAAGTATCTTTTCCCACTATTCAATTGATTGGTGAGTCCTCCCTGATCTTGGAGGATGTACTTTATTTATTTCATCTGGATATAGAGTTAGACTTTAGATTTTGCTTTCATTTTTATTTAAGGTAATCATGGACCTGTCATTGACACCACTAAACAATTGATATAGGCTTCATAGACTAGAGTTGATTTGTTCGATTGGATATTATTTTGGGCTAGTCTCTTTCATACTAACTTTAGTGATTTGATATGATTATATAAGATTGAGATGTCCACCTTTTACTATCACATATAGTCTTTCATTAATTTGTTTACTAGATTGACTGAATGAATGTTATGAGGCAAAGTGGTTCGCTTTGGAGCCAACAATAATTTCTGAGTGTCGTTAACGCCAAGGGTACCTTCCCGGGGCGTGACAAACTTAGTATCAGAGCACAGAGTTCAAGAGTCCTAGGGAGTTTGTGTCTTGTAGAGTCTTATTCATGAGTGTGTTGTGCACCACACTTTATGAGCAAGGGGCTATAGGATATTAGAAAAGGTTACACTTCTCTCATTTTATGTTTTGTGCAAGAGTTTAAACTCTGTGAAAGCTCTCTTCTAATTCGTGCATTACACGTTTGCAAAATTGTGATCTTGCCTCCATAAGAGTTGCTAGAGAAAGAAGGTGTCCTTCTAGACATAATGTTAACCAGCCTGAGCCCCAGGATCATGATGAACTCATCGGTCCAGCCGTCCTTGAACAGCCACTACGGGCTGAAATCTTAAATGCTGAGCTTCGCCAGGCTAACAAGACTTTAGCTTAGGTTATGACAGTACCTGTTGCTAGGCAGGGAGAAGGCAGATAGGATGCACGAGAAACATCCAGAATTTTAGAGTTTCTATGAATGAACCCCCCTGAGTTCACAGGGTCTACACCCAATGAGGACCCAAAGAACTACATTGATGAGCTCTAGAAAGTGTTTTAGGTGATGCATGTGGCTGATGTTGAAAGAGTTGAGTTGGCCTCCTACCAGCTCAAAGGTATTTCCAGACTATGGTTTGACTAGTGGAAGAGGAACAAAGGAGAAGGAGCTCGGTCCTGACTTGGACAGTGTTCGGGGAAGCTTTCTTGGGGTGCTTCTTTTCGAGAGAGTTGAGGGAGGAAAAGGTAAGAGAGTTCTTGAATTTGAAACAGGGATCTATGACTGTGTAGGAGTATGGGCTCAAGTTTACCCAGCTATCTCTCCATGCTCTAAACATGGTCGCAGATATGATAGGAAGGATGGGTTTATATGTTGATGGGTTGAACATAGGACCAAAGAAAAATGGGAGGTGAGATATGTTTGTGAGTAATATGGACATTGGAAGGCTGATGACTTATGTATGATAAGCTAATGAAGAGAGTCAGCGGAACAGGGAAGAGTACAAAAATAAGAGGACTAAAACATCCGGTCATGCGGTTGAAAAAATGAGGAATGAGAATGACAACAAGTTTTAGTCAGGGTCAGCACCATTGTTTTCTAGTGCACTTGCACCCAGAAATAGGACTGAGTATAGGTCGCAAAATTTCAGAGCTCAGGGATCTCAGTCATAGGCTAGTGTAGCTCAAGGTTCACAGGATAAGCCACAATGTGGTAAGTATGGCAGAATGCACTTGGAAAAATGCCCTGAGAGAGATAGTGCATGTTATAAGTGTGGCCAACTAGGTCATTTTTAGAGGGATTATCTCAAATGAGCTGATAAGGCTCAATCTTTCATCCTAGCCCCACGAGCTAGAGGAAATCTAAAAGGTGCTACTTCGGTCCCAAGCGGAGCTATAAACCATTTGTATGCCATGGGTAGTCACCAAGATCAGGAGAACTCTCTAGATATTGTGACCGGTGTGATTCGAGTCTTTACTCTTGATTGTTATATTTTGATGGTTCATGGTGCCATATTATCCTTTGTGTCTCCTTATGTGGCTAGTAAATTTGATAGAATTCCTGAGTGTCTTCTGGAACCTTTTCATGTGTCTACTCCTATTGTTGAGTCTATCTTTGCTGAGAGGGTTTATAGATATTGTATACTATTCATTCATCATAGGGATACCCTTGTTGATTTGATAAAGTTGGAGATGATTGATTTCGATTTGATCCTTGGCATGGATTGACTTCACGCCTGTTATGCCACTATTAATTGTAGGACCCGAACCATTAAATTTTAATTTCTAAATAAATTGGTCCTAGAGTGGAAGGGTGATTCTGTTTTACCTGAGGGTAATATTATTTCCTACCTTAGAGGTAGAAAGCTAATTCTAAAGGTTCTATCTATCACCTTGTGCAAGTTAAGATTGCCGATGTTGAGTTTCTTACTCTTGAGTCAGTCCCGATTGTGAATGAGTTTCCTAAAGTGTTTACTAAGGATCTTCCTGGAGTCTCTCCTGATAGGGAGATTAACTTTGGGATTGATGTTCTTCCTGATGCTCAGTCTATCTCTATTCCACCTTATAGAATGGCCTCTACTAAGTTGAAAGAGTAGTTGAGAGATTTGCTAGAGAAGGACTTTATTAGGTCAAGTGTTTCTCCTTGGGGTGCTCTTGTCCTATTTGTGCAAAATAAAGATAGATCTCTCAAAATGTGCATTGATTATAGGCAAATGAATAAGGTCGCTATAAAGAACAAATATCTTCTCCCCAGGATAGATTACTTGTTTGACCAACTTCAGGGTGCCTCTTGTTTCTCAAATATAGACCTAAAAAATCTAGTTACCATCAATTGAAGGTGATATCCTGAAAACATCCTTTAGGACTCGATATCGCCACTTTAAGTTCTTGCTCATGTCCTTTGGATTGGTTAATGCGCCTGCAACCTTCATAAATTTGATGAATAGAGTGTTCAACAATACCTTGATTCGTTTGTAATTGTATTTATTGATGATATTTTGGTGTATTCGAGAGATGAAGAGGAACATGTCAAACACCTCAGAATTGTTCTCTAGACTCTCAAAGACCATAAGTTGTATGCAAAATATTTGAAGTGTGACTTTTGGCTCAAGTCTATGGCTTTTCTAGGCCATATTATCTCGGGTGATGGTATTCGGGTAAACACCCAAAAGATTGAAGCAATTGAGAATTATCCCAGACCAACCTCTTCGACTGATATAAGAAGTTTCTTAGGGTTGGCAGGCTACTACCACAGATTTGTTGAAGGATTTTCCTCCCTATCCTTACCATTGACTAGACTGACTTAAAAGAAGATAAAGTTTTAATGGTTTGATGAATGTGAGAAGAGCTTCCAAAATTTGAAAACAGGATTGACTACTACATCAGTTTTGACCTTGCTTGATGGAACCAATGATTTTGTGATATATTGTGATACGTTTAGAGTTGGATTGGGTTGTGTGCTGATGCAAAGAGGAAATGTAATAGCTTATGCTTCTAGACATCTTAAGGTTCATGAGAGAAACTATTCAACACATGATCTTGAGTTGGTGGTTGTGGTATTTGCACTTAAGATTTGGCTCCACTACTTATATGGAGTGCATGTAGATGTGTTCACTGACCACAAGAGTTTTTAGTATGTCTTCAATCAAAAAGATCTCAACCTGCGATAAAGGAGATGGTTGGAGTTGCTCAAGGACTATGACATGAGAATTCTCTACCACCCAGGTAAAGCTAATATTGTTGATGATACTCTTAGTAAGTTGTCAATGGGTAGTCCTGCCCATGTTGAGAAAGAAAAGAAAGATTTAGCAAAGGAAGTACATAGATTGGCCTAATTGGGGGTTTAACTTGAAGAGAATAATGAAGGTGGAGTCAATGTCCAAAATGGGTCAGCTTCATCTTTAGTGGTGGAGGTGAAGGAAAAGCAAGACCAAGATCCTATCCTACTTTAGTTGAAGAAAGTTGTCCACAAGTAGAAGGTGATGGTTTTCTCCAAAGGGGGAGAAAGGGTATTGAGATACCAAAGTAGATTGTGCGTTCCAGACATTGAAGGTATTCGAGATAGAAATATGGTTGAAGCCCACAACTCTAGGTATTCCATTCATCCTGACTCTACCAAAATATACCATGACTTGAGGGAAGTCTATTGGTGGAGTGAAAAAAGAGGGATATTGTTGAGTTTGTTTGCAAGTGTCTGAATTGTCAACAGGTTAAAGTTGAGCATAAAAGACCATGTGGATTAGCCTAGAATTTTGAGATTTCATGCCACGGCTCATGTGGCCCATCTTCTATTTCTCATCAGTGGTACTTAGTCACAAATGCACATCAAGAACATATATATGATTCAGTAATGATGAGTGCATGCAAGAACCCACATTACAATAAATACATCACATCAAGTCAATTATCATAATAATAATGCATAATAATGAGTCCGTTCAAAACCTATAATCAATCCTCTAACTCACAAGTGAAACTCAACAATAATATTTCCACTGCCAACCATGATTAATCATAATAGGATCCACAATTCACATTTACATATCACAAGAGATTCTTAATATCGGAACATAAGTCAACACATATCAATATCAATATTTCACTTTCAAGTCATAAATGAATTTCACAATTTGACCATATTATTACAATTTGTCAAGTACAATACAATCAACCAATCATTTTAAGCCACAAACATAGAAAATATAGTGTTCAAGTAAATTTAACAAGGTTTAGGAATGCACTTGCCTAGTAGCCAAATCAAATAAATATTAGAGCTTTTTCCCTTCAATTTGCACCCAAAACATCACAATCTAGTCAAATATGGATTCACAATCTCAATTCGAAGCTAATAATAATAAAATCAAGTAATTCAGATGAAAAGGTAAAATGTTAAAAAATTCTATGCCAAAAAAGTGTCCAGAATCTGAAAATTAATACATAAAAATATTTTTCACATAATAAGAATTTCAACGGTGAAAACTATTTTGAAAACGGAGTTTAAATGCACTCATAGTCTTAATTTTTCAACAAAAATTCAATATCCAAAAAAACCTCAATTTCTCTCATTAAAAGTCTCCAATTTCAAGTTAAAATCATAAGTTAATTAATGGAAAATGAAGAAATGTGTTAGTCACCTGACTATCACAATATAAAGTTATAAGATCCTTAGAATTCTTTAGAATATTCAAATACTCAAAGAATCTCTTTAATCAAATATCATTTGTAATGCAGATGCACAAGCCATGAATTCAGATTTCATGGTTGAAAGGGATGTGCAATTTTATTTCTTACTCTTCCACGAAATGAAACCACTATTTAGTAAGAAAGTATAATCGGATGTTGATATTCTATCATACTGGCCATCAGTCCAATCAACATCTGTATAACCTTTTATGAATAAATCAGATCTACTATTACATAGTGAATAGTCTATAGTTCCCTATAGATATTGAAATATTCTTAGCACTGTCATTATTGAACTTTTTCACATAGATGTTATTATCTTAATCGATCATGATGAAATCTAATGAAGTCACCTCCTTATGGAATCTCAAGTACCATCACCTTGAAGATGTTTTAGGCTATAAATTGATCTTTTTAATTTATAAACTTTCTTTTCTAGACCTCAAACAATAAAACCTACCGGTTATTCTATGGAGATTTCTTCATTTAATTCTCTATTGAGAAAAGCAATGTTCACATCCATTTGGTGTAATTCTAAATCTAAATGTGCAACAATAATAGCCAAGAGTATTCATATAGAGGTAAACTTCACAAATGGTGAAAAAGTTTCTTCATAATTTATTTTAACTTTTTGAGTAAAATCTTTTGCTACCAATCGTACTTTGTGTCTTTCTATTGACCCATCTAATTCAGGTTTAACTTTGAGAATCTACTTGTTTTCAATAGCTTTATGTCCCTGCGGAAGGTCAATTAGATCCTAGACTTTGTTGATTTTCATGGACACTAATTATTCTCTCGTTGCTTTTAACCATTTATCCCTTTGAGGTCTCAATAAAGCTTTATACATAGAATTGGGTTCATCTAATTTTGTGGGAGCTACCAAGAAAATATAATCCTCAATCTTATAAGATTGTTTAGGTACTCCTTTTCTTGTACTCTTACGTAGTTGCAGTTCAGATTCCTCTATAGGACTTTGGGATTCAAATCTTTCACTTAGATTAGGTATCGTTTCTTGATCAATTGTCCTATCAAATATATCTGATAACATTATTTAATATTTTGAATTAAATATTTCATAGAGAGATTAACCTTCATTTATATTACTCTTTTTGAAAAAATCATTTTCCAAAAATCTGACATCTCATGATTCAATTTCAATAATACTTCTATCTTTCAATTCATCATTAAATACATTCCCTTTGAAATGTGATAAGTATCTTATAAAGATACATTTCTTTCCTTTTGTACTTATTTACCAAAATCACTCAAACAATCTTTGATATATACAGTATAACTCCAAGATTGTAGGTCATTCAGGTTTGTTTTATGACTAATCCAATGTTAAAAAGGAGTAGAAGATGTTGATTTAGAAGATACTTTATTCAATATATAGGCTACAGTCAATAATGCATCTCTCCAAAAAAAGATGGGCAAATTTATCTGCATCATCATAGATCTTATCATATCCAATAATACCCTATTCCTTTTTTTAGTCACACCATTTTATTGAGGTGTATAAGGAGTGGTTAGTTGCCTAATTATGTTCTATACTTTACACAATTTGTCAAATTATTTTGACAAATATTCATGTCCTTGGTCGGTTCTTAGAACCTTTATTCTTTTATCTAATTGATTTTCAACTTCATCATATATCTTTTAAAGCACTCAAGTGCTTCAAGTTTATGAGAAATTAAGTATACATAATCAAAGCACGTGAAAGTATCAATAAATATAATGAAATATGTGACACCAGATCTTGCCATCACATTCATTGGACGACAAATATCAAAATGGATTATTTGAAGTGGGAACTCAGCTCTCTTAATTTTTTTGAATGATTTTTGTGTAATCTTTCCAGAAAGATAATTTTCAAAAGTTGGCAAGTCAATTTTGGATAAAGAACCTAAATATTCTTCCTTTGCCAACCTATTCATTCATTCTTTCTCGATATGATCTAATTTTGCATGTCATGTAATAATATGCCATTACACAATGATCAACATAATATTCATAAATTCAAAGATTACATAAAACTATCATATCAAAGCCTAAAATCATATAAAATATTATCTAGAGACATTCTAACATCATTGGGATGGAAAAATAATTTGAAATCAATATAAAAAAAAGGATAGAGACAGATACTATGTTTCATCAAATTGCTGAAGCATATAGGACATCATACAACATCAAGAATCGATCACCACATAAGTCTAATTTGCAAGTGCCTATTCCTTTGAAGTCAAGTCATGTATTATTTCCTACATAAATCAACCTCAATCTAGGTAAAACTCAATAAAACTTAATAAATATTTCTCGATCTCGACTTACATGATCGGTGGATCCTTAATCCACATAAGATAAGATTTAGTTAGCAAATAAGTACTTGAAACATTTACAGCACATAAAATACCCTAGAACTTGGCAATTGTAGCACTTTCATTTTCTCTTATCTTTCTTCTTGAAAAATTATTTTCACATCTTGGAATTTGATTTTTGCTTTTTCTTAGAGGGTCTTTTTTTGGTCTTCTTACCCTTTTCTTTCTTTTTCCAATTTTTCTTACGCTTGAAGCCTGGGGACTTTGTACCCTTAAATTCAACCATAAAGGCATTAGAAATAGCTTTAGCAGCACCGAACGATTCATCTTCAAGCTCAACTATTAAGAATGGACCGGATAACTGTTTGAACTTGTTGCTTATCAAAGAGAACGTGACCAACACTACTTAAGTTGTGTTATCATGTTTGACATCACCTTAAGGTGTTGTTTGATGCTTTCTGAAAGTGTCCTACTTGATAGTCAACTTTGTAAGGTGGGTCACAGAAGTACCCCCATATGTTCTTGGTAAGTGTGCCCACATGGAATGAGCATTTGAAAATTCCTCACATTTAGGAATCAGTTCATTAACCAAGAACTTATAATGATTTCATGTACAATAGAATTTATCCTTTTTTCAGGCTTCTATCTCTTCTGTGTTGAGTAGTGTTACCCTCATCAGGTTAATTTAGAACATGGTTTATACCTTCAAACACATTTTGTTCATCTAAGACATACCATATTTTATCACTCTAGACATCGTAATTGTCATCATTTAATTTTTCAGTTTTCTTTAAGTCAACAATAATGCTTTTTGATGCCATATATGTAGATAAGTGACAATTACACAAATTTATTCATCAATTATTCATGCATAATACACGTTCAAGAAAATTATTTCTAAGAAAGATTTCACATTTAGTGTAAAATCAAAAGGACATTTAATCATCCAATTGTCATCTACGATCTAAATACTTAACTAAAATTAGAAATTAATTTCTCAATGTGTATTCTATTATGATGAAGATTTTAACAACAAAAGTTTTCTGTCTTAGATCAATATCATATTTCAATATACCATGAAATATCAAACAATTCAAGATGTGATAAAACTCAAATATTTATAATGAAGAGAGAAACAATATAATACAAAAGTTGAAATAAACAAACTAAATGAAGTTACAAGTTATTAGTAATAAAGCCCTCTCCACTTAAATTTGAGATAACATATATACACACTAAAAGATTCGCTAGGCCAAACCTCGTGATATATTTTAATTAGTCTCTCTTCTCATGGTTCACAAAGAGAATCTACTAATATAGCTAAATTTTCTCAATTCGAAAAATTTACGTAATTTTTCAGTTCTATATGTTTTAATCAAAAAGTTGAATAAATTTAGCAACTAAAACTGTAGGAGACATCTTAAAGAACTTGAATTCTTTTAGTTTCTTATCTCTTTCCCTTCAAATAACTCTTTCATTCCTTAACAAATTTTGTGTATCCTCGAGATATCAATTTTTATGATCTCTCGTCCTCAAAAACATGTTATTTAACGATGTGCACTTCCACATTTTTCCTTAACTCAACATTCAGAGCTCCCACTTGGAGAGATTCAAGTTCGTCCCTGTTTAGTCATATTTTAAATAGGAAGAAGAAATCAAAAATATGGTTAACACTATTTAATGTGACAAAATATGTCAAAAGTTTCTAGTAGAATGCAAAAAAATCATAAAAGTACTTAAAATTATGCAAATAACTTCCATAGGATAATGGTTATTACCTAAAACATTCAAACAATCACAACCTATTTCTGTTTGGCTATTATAATAAATTATTGAAAAGCCCAAAATTAATAGATCATAATTATGAAAGATTCAAGTAAAAAAAATTAACATGCAAATTTCAACCCCACAAAAAAGCACCAATTTTTTGATAAGAAAATAGTAAAAATTATCGATTTTTCAAAAAAAATATATTGCACTGATTTTTCATCCGTTTTTTCATTATAATATATTTTTTGAAAGCCCAAAATAAATAGATCATGATTATATAAGTTTTAGGCCACAATATTTTACAAGCAAGTTTTAAAACTCAGTAAATAGAAGCAGTTTTTCGTCAAAATAAATTTCTAATCCCTTAAAATAATTATATCTCACTCATTCTTAATTTTTTTAATTATAATATATTTTAAAAAATATCAAAATGAGTAAATTATAATTATCAAAGTTTTAAGCAAAACATTTGTACAAACTCTGGTCAAACGTACAAAATCAGAAAATGCATTCTTTGAAACTTGTCAAAAATTAGCCACTCAAAAGAGGTTTCAACTTAAATACATAAAACAACAATCTCAAGGTAATTACATAGAATAATTGAATCTGTCAACCATGCTATTGTAAGGATCCGCACCTCAAAAGTCTTTGACGATGCTTAAAATTGAGTTTAAAAAGTTTTATACCAAGATAACACCCCATGATCACCTCCACGAGCCGTGGAGGCAACCTAGGGGTGGCCCTTGGCCTTGTGTGTGGTGTGTTTTGTCTTATGGTGGAGTTCAAGACCAAGATACCCTTTACTGAGACCTACACGGCTCGACCACTATCGATGAAAATGGCTCGTGATAGGAGCCCTTGGCTTGAAAGCCATTGGGCGGCTAAGGCACCCACCACAGAACCTTGTACGGGTCGTGGTGAGGTCTCATGAAGCTCCGTCCCCTGGAAAATTCTAAGTATCAAATCACTGTCTGAGAACTTAGATCTTTGTGCGAGAGCTTATACAGACAGTGAAGCTTTGTACGGAGCATGAACACCTTGGACTTAATTTTTTAAAGTGTCAGAAAGGACACTTCCCACGGACCTTTGTACGGTCTGTGGACCCTTGCACGAGCCGTGGTGCTCTTCTACAGGATCCCTGGGCACTTTTTAGTGCTCATTTTATTAATGGCTTTCTTGTAATTTTGGTTATTTTTAAGAGTCGTTTGTGACTTTCTAACCTTTCCTAAACCCCTGAAGACCTATACTCCTTCATCTTTATTCAATTTCATTCATTACACTTATAACTCTATAATTCAAATCCTAAAAATACTCTCTATAAGTCTTGTGATGGGGAATTCAAGCTAGGGTCTCAAGGAGGTTTCAATTCAAGTCTATTCCATCTAAATTCTTCTAGAGTTCTCAAGGTATGTGGGATTGATTCATTATTCCCTTCCAATCATGAAGACCCAAAACTTCTTACTATTTGATTTATGAATTTTTAAGCTTACTTTGAATATGGGTCTTTTAAATTAGTGTTGATTTGATTAAATTGAGTTATGAGTTGTATTCAATTGATGTTTTTAATATGATTTAAGACCTATTATGTTGGATTACATTTATTTAATGAAGGTTTAAATATGCATGTCCCTTTAATCCTTGAACCTATGCATGGGTAATCTAACTTATGTTTTAGTTTTGGATTTTCTTATGATTTATGTATGAATTTATCTTGTTATGCTATTTTAAATATGAATCTCTATTGACCATGCTACTCTCTCATCATTCATCGCACATGCATACATGAACATTGATTTTCATGAAGTTTATGATGCAGGCTAACCAATTATGATTATGACTATGTTTTCAAGCAAGTATGGGTATGACATGACATGTGATCACATAATGTCAATGATATTGCTCTTTGAGCAATTATGGGTGTTTACGCCAACATGTACAAGTATGAATGAGCTACTCCTATGCATAAAAGTGTGACAAGAAGTATGATTTGACTTTTTAGTCCAAGAATGCATGATTATGAAATATGCTTTAGAATTTAAGCCTAAGTATGCATTGTTTTGATATGAAAAAACTTATCCTTCTTTTTAAAAGCATGTATATGTACTCCTGTGGGATGACGACCTAGCACCAAATTGGATATGAAGGTGGGAGGCTATTTCCAAGGGATTTTGCTCCATTCTCATAACTACGTGTCAATGTAGGTATATGTTTATGCCTCTTTATGGGATGATTATGAAATTCTTCTAAAATGACTGGGTCATAAGGAAGGTGGCCATCACACCGAAATGACCAAGTCATAAGGTGTGATGTAGGCTACCCTTGACAATTAGTCTTTCCTAATCTCGGTGTGGGGGCTTATGCATCGAGAGATTCATGTTATGGATCACATGGTCTTAGATGTCGGTTATGATCCCATCTCCGTATGTTTAAGTATTATGGCATTCATACATCATTGATTTCATGGAATGTTGATACTATGTTCTTTCCTATTGGTAACGTTCAAAATATACTTCTCAAAATAAATATAAAAGGTCATTTGGAATATATTTACCTAATTTGTGAGTCGGAGTTGATCCCACTAGGAATATAGAAAAATATTATCAATAGTAAAAAATTTACTTGATAGGCATTATAAAAATTAGGGGAGTATTAATTTAAATAAAAGAAAATTATAATAAAAATAATAATAGCTTACAATTTAATATTTATGTGTGTCAAGATAAATAAAAGTAACTAGGGTATTGTGTTCCCAATGATTCCCTAACTCAGTATATTCAGATAATCATATTGTTTTCTAGTGTATAGCATGCAGAACAATAAGTTAAGTTTACCAAACCCTTTGATCCATGTGAGAGGTAAATTTCACTATGAAATTTGATCCATCTCCGCAGTGTGACGTTACTAACCCTTACATATTGTCTCATTACAACCTTCCTTTGATCCAGTTTGGTTGATTAGACGAGAGAACATCAATCGAATCCTATTAATTACTCTCTTTTCCTATTCATTACCTCCTTAATCCGACAAGTAACACTAGATGACTTCTAACGTAGGCCACCGTTAAAAACATACAAAATAAAGATAAGTAATTAATACATTCATACACACTTTTCAAGAATTATGAATTATCCGGTTTTACTTTGTTAGTTCTTCATTGTTCCCACAATCCTAGTTATAAAATTTAGCTACGCATTATTATTGGAAAAACACAATTAAAATTTATAAAAATAAACTTACTAGTGTTAATCATAAACATTCAAGAACAATAGCTAAATAATCTTCCAAAAATTAAGAATACAAATAAATAATAAAAGGAGATTAAAAGAATAAATCAAAATTCTCTAATCTCCACGACGGCTCTTCCAAATATTCGAAGCTATAAAATTCTAAAACCTTAATTATGGGTAGGTAGTAGATGGTTAGTTGAGTTAGTTTTGGAAGAATTATTTTTATGGACTATTTATATATGTAAAAAAAAATAAGTCCAAAACAAATTGTTAAACCCAAAGCCGAAAGGAAACTGTATTTCCTTGTAGCAGTGTCGCCTTCAATTTTTTTTTGCCCTCATAATAGCTGCCACATGGAAGCTGCAATTCAAATTGAGAATTTGAATTGCAATTGTACAAACGCTTCATATATAAAGTTATATTATTTTATTGAATTTAATCCATTAAATTGTCTGCTTGATTTTTCTTCTGTAATTTTTTATTTTTAATTTATTTTAACTCCAAATTTCTTCATCTTCATGCCAATTTAATCCTACAAATAAAATACACCATTTAGCACAATTCATAAAATTTATGATAAAAAAGGAAAAATAAAAGATCAAATATGAGGTAAAAATGACCAAATATATTTATTTTTGGTCTCACATCACCTATGTACTTCCTTCTATATATATATGTGCTCTTGTCATCTAACATTGATTTACAGGTTACTCATGTTGATATGCATTGTATGCCCACATGCTTAATACATTCAAACGTACTAACTCATACTGTTTTGTTTACATGATCTAACCATTTAGGGACTAGAGACAATCATCTTCCATCTCTTGACGGCTAACCATTGATAAAGAGTTTCTTTGTGGTGAGTCCTATAACCCAAGTACAAGCCACCTTCTATCTACCTAATGTTGACTTTCTTATGTATTTATATTGAGGGTGAACCCGTGACATGTCTTGCCCCTGTCCTATTCTATGTACTAGAGGCATTGTTGGATATCACGAACTCCTATGCACGAATATGTTATGTCTATGCTTGGGATTCTATGTTACCTATTATGTTATGATGACATGAACATGATGAAGTATGGAATGTGGAAAGTCCTAAGCTCCTTCCATCCCCATAGCATGAGTATACTTACCCACCCCTTAGTTTTATGTGCTATGTGCTATGTGAATCCATGCAAATCCCTATCCCTATGACATCCCCATAACGTGAGACATACTTACCCTCCCTATAAAATTATGTGTTTATTGTATAACTATGTGCTTTCAAATCGATGATGTGTGTATGTATACTATGAGGCTTGTTTGGGACTGTTAGATTTCCATTCGCTATGTCACTCCTAGGCCCTAGGCTTGATTCATGAAAAGCTTAGTATCAGAGCACTAAGGTTTTAAAATAATTCTTGGAGTCCAACATGTTATGTAAAGTAGAGTCTTATTCATGAGTGTGAAGTGCAACATACCTATGAGTGGGGGGCTCACCATAGGGCGCTTAGTATTCAGCTTAAGGATCTCCGACAAAGTGTCATGGACTATTCATTAGTCAATTTCATGATAATTCAATCCTCAAATAAATTTATATTACTCCCAACATACAAGAAAGAAATACAAGATTCGATAATCTCAACAAATTTTGAAAATCTACTTGCTGCATCAAACACAAAGGATGAATATTTTTCAAGCAACTTACACAACAGGCTAGCAATATTTGCAAAATCCTTGATGGAGGGCCAGAAAAAAATAGCATGGCCCAAGAAACTTTTCACTCCCTTAACACATATAGGATTTGGGAGGCTAGAAATAATCTCTACCTTGGCTTGGTCTACTTGCATCCCATTTCCTGATATTTTGTGCCCTAATACGATCCTCTTTTTACCATAAAGTTACACTTTTCCCAGTTGAGCTCCAAATTAGTATCAACACATCGCTGAAGCACTTTTTCAAGATGAACCAAACACTGCTCAAAGGTATCCCTACCACAATAAAATCATCCATAAATAGTACCATCAAATCCTCCACTATATCAGCAAAAATGACTAACATACAATGTTGAAAGGTTGTCGGTGCATTACATAGACCAAAAGGCATCTTCTTGAAAATAAAGGTTATATAGGGACAAGTGAAAGTGGTTTTTTGTTGATCCTAAGGAGCTATGGATATTTGGTTTTATCAAAAATAACCATCGAGTAAGCAATACCATCTTCTACCCATAAGTTGGTCTAGCTGTTGATCCACAAATGGCAAAGGAAAGTGATCTTTTTCCATAGAAGCATTTAACTTTCTGTAATCTATGGATATCCTCCATTTGGTAACTGGGCTCATAGATACCATTTTACCTCTCTCATTGGGTACCATATTTATGCCTCCCTTCTTAGGCATACATTGCACCGGGCTAACCCAATTGCTATCGGCAATTGGGTAAATCACATTAGCAACAAGCCACTTGGTAATCTCTCTCTTAACAACCTCTTGCATAGGAGGATTGAGCCACCTTTGGTGTTCCACATTTGTCTTACAATTTTCCACTAACTTGATATTGCGGGTGCAAATCCCTTAAGGAATATCCACGATGTCAGCTATGATCCATCCAATAGCCTTCACATATGTTTTAAGCACTTTCATAAGAGCCTCAGTTTGCAATTATAATAAATCAACAACAACAATAATCGACAAGGTGCACTTGGTGGCTAAAAATACATATTTAAGGTGAGATGGGGAGCTCTCTTAACTCAAGATTCAGGGGTGTTTCAATAGAAGGCTCTACCGGCTGAGTGTCTTGATTTTTAAGTTGATATCGAGCTTAGCCAGAGCCCTTGAATAAGAATTCACGCCCATTAAATCAATCACCACTTCTTCACAATCATCAATGTCATCATTATCATAATTTAACAATATTTTTGCCAAAGACTCACCATCCGAGAAGCTAGCTCACTCACACTTTCCATGGCCTGATTAACCACATCCATAATAGAATTCACCTGAAGATAGCGAGGTCTCTTCATATATGTTGAATATACCTCCTCATCGTTCACTCAGAATTTTAAGTCACCTCTCTCCATATCAATTAGGGCCCTTTTGGTAGCCAAAAAGATCTACAAAGTATAATTGGCACCTCTAAATCCACTTCAGAATTGAGAACCATAAAGTCAATCGGAAAGATGAATTTGTATACCTTTACTAGCACATCGTACAAAATCCCAACCACTCTTTGAATGAATCGATCAACCATAAGCAACTTCATCGATGTCGAAGAAATAGTGTCCAAGCCTAACTACTCTAAAATGGCCAAAAGCATAAGATTTATGCTATCCCCAAGGTCACATAGTGCCTTGACAAATTTGCATACCCCAATAGTACATGGAATGGTAAAATCACTGGGGTCCTCTTTATTTTCGACTAAGTTGTTGGACATTATCGCACTATAATGGTGCAATATCTTGATTGTCTCACACTCTAGATCCATTTTTCTAGCTCACGAGCTCTTTCATAAACTTATCATAAACTGACATCTCTACAGGGGCCTCCACCAATGGAACATTAATCGAGTGAGAGTTGAACATTGAAAGGAACTTTTGAAATTTTGTGTCCTCACTCTTCTTCTTTAGCCTTTGGGGAAAACGAAAACCACTTTTAGAAAAGATTTGGAGGACACCTTTTTACTCAAATCAACCCCACCTTTGACATTGCTATCACTCCTGGGATTTCCGAGTGAGTTGCCTTCCTCGTTAACCATCACACCACCTTCCTCTTTTGGTTCTTTATCTTCCCTAAATAAAGGGGTCTTTGCAGCTTCATTTGGCTTAATAGTCTTGCCACTACGCATTGTAATGGTCATGCACTATTGGTTGACATTTTGTTGTTGGTAGTTGCGATAAGCTGAGATCATGCCTAATTATGTTTCCAAGTGCTTGATTGAAGCTGAATGTAACGTTATGGTTTGACTCAATTGGGAAAAGTCCGACTTCATTTCTTTCAACACTTTATTTGAATTCTCCACTTTATTAAAAATTCTTGTGAGCATATCTTCATTACTAAAGCTTTCCAGATTCACCATTGGCTCCTTAGGCTTCATTCTATCATGAGGTGGGATGTATCTATCTCTTTCACCTTCTCTTTCTCTCCTCCCTCCTAGTCATTCTTGCCACTCTCTTTCTCTCCAACCATTACCATTGTTCTAACCTTGGTTCCCAGGTGACCTTGGAAAGGCTGACCAAAAACCTATAATTTGGTTCCCCATATAGTGTACCTCCTCATTATAACCAACATCATAAGGTACTTCATCAAGAGACAAACCACTAGAATAACCCATAACATTTACACTCTTATGAACACCACCCATCACATACTTTGTCAATAGATCAAGTTGAGTCATCATCTTAGCCATATTCTCATGTCTTTCTTGATTCTTAGCCATTTTCTCCGTGGATGGTCCCCTTGGCATAGAGTAAATAAGGTCGTCACGAGTGTACTAAGCTCAATTTATCTTCACCATTTCATTAAACAACTCTGATGCTGCAACAAAAGTTTGTTTCATTATGCCAACTCTCACCAATTGATCAGCTATACTTTTATTAACCGCATCAAGGCAGGCATAAAAATATTAAAGAAAAATATAGTTCGGAACACCGTGATTTGGACATTGGAGAAAGAGTTTTTGGAACCTCAACCATATCTCATGCAACGGTTCACTTTCTATTCTCTAAACATTTACATTTCTCCTCCTGAGTTTCACAATTTTTTAGGGAGAAAAGAATCTTTCAAGGAACGCATCAAGTGATACCTCCCAAGATGTGATAAAATCTCACTGTAATTCTGCTAACCATCTCACGACTTCTACGGATAAAGAAAATGAAAATAGTCTCAATCAGATAGCCTCTTGAGTCACTCCTCTGAAGCCAAATAGCGAGCACACATCCATGAAATTGTGCATGTGCTCATGTGGATCCTCGTGAGCTAGGCACCAAAAGATCCTTTAAATTGGAGCAACTAGAGCATAGTACTTGTAATATGGAACACAGTATTGCCCGCAAGCGGGGGAAATCTAATTGCTCTTGTGCTACCCACTTGGTCCCAATCAACATCATTGAGATAAGAACAATGACAAACATCTCCACCTAACAAAATTTAACACAAAAGACAAAAAACAAGTACAAAAGTTTAACTACAATAACTTAGTTCAATAAGCACGTCTAATAAGAACAAAAGATCATTTCTCGGTAACAATGCCATTTTGATGTCCGCCTCAACATGCCTCAAAATTAACAAGAAGGTACTCCGGTCATCATCTCATAATTTACCCAACAAGGAGTGGGGGTCAAATCCAAAGGGAATGATTGTTCGAGTCTAGAAGTATCAAATTGAACTAAAAGATTCTAGCATTAAAAGGGGGGTTTGCAAATAACATAAAACTAATTAATGATTTCAAGGTTTGAATTAAATAAATAATACAGAGAGATGTTAGGGGTGTGTTAACATGGAACAAGAGTTCAAAAAATGGGTCTCACTACTTGAATGAATATGTTAATTAGATGTGAGTAAGCTAGAATTGCTTGTAACCACTACTTTGGAACAGACAATAGCGATGTATCACATGAATTATTTATAGCTTCACATACGAAACCACTATAGGATGCACTTGGCCTAAGCAATTTATAAGCAAATCTACTAATACCTTAGCCATTGAACCCAAAATATGGCATTCAACAAAAACTCCAAGAGATTTTAAGCTATCACACACAATAACCACTCCAATCATTCATAATTAATGCAACAATTGAAGGTCTAATAATAACCAAGAGTTTGCAACCTCAATATTTTCAGTTAAACATGGAAAAGAGTATGAACTCACTAAAATTAACAATAAAACATTTAAAATAGATTAGAACCAAACTATAAATCAAGTGTCCATGTAAATTACAACCCCCCCCCCAACATTGGGGTTTTAGCTAGACATAATTAAGAGAAAGAATTAATACCAATGTTTGCTTTCATATCAATGGATAAAGACAAAATACAAAGAATTAGATAGAATCTCTTCTTCTACTACTC
Source organism: Solanum aculeatissimum (assembly GCA_038996855.1). Taxonomy (NCBI): domain Eukaryota; kingdom Viridiplantae; phylum Streptophyta; class Magnoliopsida; order Solanales; family Solanaceae; genus Solanum; species Solanum aculeatissimum. The sequence goes on from JBCEWC010000220.1 coordinate 43,736, forward strand.
AAATTCCTCTTGCCCAAGCTTCAATTTCCCAAAACCCTTCTTCTCAAAGATGAATTTACTTTTTCTCCAAGAAGGTTTAGTGTGCTCTCTATGGAATTATCTCTCTGTGTTTCTCGTGTATCAATTATACCAATTAGTCCATTCCAAAAATTTATTTATTCTCCATATAAATTTTTCTAACTTTGTGCACATTTTACTGTTCGGCGATCAAGGTCGGCCATCGCCGAACACTTTGGTGGTATGTCAAATATGCACTTGACCACCTTTTAATACATCAATCGAAGGTCCTAGTCTCTTAAATATTAGGCAACACGACTATGCATCACTGATCCTATTCGGCGATCCACCGAACCTTCATCAGCATCATTCTTTTGCTCAACACTTGAGGGATTGGACTGTGCAACATTCGGCGATCAATGTCTCCCTTCAGCGATCCACTGAATTAGTCATCGACACCACTTTTGACTGCCTTTTAGAATATTTTGCTTCTTTGTCCTTTGTGTTGAGTTTCATTCTTTCATGCACTTTCATCCTCAATCCTAACATAAAACACAAAGATTAGTAAGCACATGAGGAAAAATAGTTCATTGAGGAAAGTTTTTCCTTACTTTCTAATCTCCAAATGAGCCCAAAATATATGCTCATCACTTGTGCATCCTCCGGTATGTTAGCCAACTCTTCTTTCTTTGGGGCAACATCTTCCTCTTCACATCAATCAGAAGAGGTCCTCTCATCAGATTAGGGGGCTATAGCTTGGCTCATTACACAACTTCTAGTAGTGCGAGGAGAATAAGGGGAGATGTTACCTGTAAATCAGACCCCCTCGGGGAATCATCACCTAAGCCACTCCCTATCTAGTGGCTGGAAGACACTATTGGTGAATTATGAAGGTGAGACTCAGGCTCTTCCTATGACTTTCGGCAGGGTCCCATAGTACCTACAATCTATAAAAATAGAAAACAATGGTTAGAAGACCATGAACTTGAGAAATGACACACTAACGGGTACTCATAGGTCTCCTATGCCAATAAAGTGACAATAACCCTTAAAAGTGACGTCACTGATGTGCTGCTAAAATACAGCACTTCTGATGGTTAAAACTTAGAATTTTGTGTGTGTTCAAAGTGAGGTTAGTAGATTTGATGTGTTTTTGTGTTTGTTTTACAGGATGTTAGTGTTGGCATAGTTTTTGGGCAAAGTATGCTGAAGTAGAAGTTTTTGGTGAACCACAGAACCTTTCACCAGTCGTGGAATAGTTCACGAGCCATAGGTGGGGTGTCGTAGCAATTTTCAGTGAAGGATAAATTTTATAAATGTGACTCTATGAGCATGCAGATGAGTTATAGATCAATTCATGAGTCATAAAGTATAGTCATGCCCTAAGGATAAAAAAATAGAGAAGTTCTGAAATTCCATCAGATAAAACCCTTCACGAGTCATAGAATATTACACGGCCATGCAAAGGTCTCGTAGAAGATATCTCCAAATCTAAGTTGAAGATCATGAAACCCCGACACACAAGTCGTGGATTGGAGTATGAGTCGTGAACCTGCCCCTGCAGTATGTCAACACAGTTTTCTTATTCCATTTTGGTTTTGTATTTTAGACATTATAAATAGATTTTTAGGTTATTTTTCAAAAAGGTTTCGAGAGAGTTCGTAACAGTTTGTAGTTTTTAGTAGTTTTGGAGAGAGAAAAATAACTTTTGGTGTTCTTGATTCCTATTTTGATATCTATTTGAAAAGTTGGATTTCTTGTTCATCAATACCTTTGTATAAGTGCTAAATTATATTATTCTACTTCATAATTCTTGCATCTACACAAATCATGAGTAGCTAAATCCACAAGTAGGATTATGGCTACCATGAAGAATTAACAAGGTAAAATCAGATATCTTGTAATTCTTGGAAGGTGTGTAAGGATGTATTAGTTATTCCACTTCACTTTAATTATTTTTTTAATGGAAGGCCAACATTAGAACCCTCCTAGTATTACTTGCTAGATCAAAGAGGTAATAAATAGGAAAATAGGATAATTAACAAGATTCGATTGAGATGTTCTTGTCTAATCAACCAAATCAGATCATGGGAAGGTTGTACTGGGATAAAAAGGTAAGGCTTAGTAATGTCACATTGCAGGGACGGATCAAGTTTTGTGATGAAATTTACCTATACGCTAGATCAAAGGTTTAGGTAAAATTAACTTACTTTCCTACATCTACACATTGGAAAAGATTGCAATTATTCGATAATACCAAGTAAGGAAATCTTTGGAACACATCATCCTAGTTATCCCTTCTACCGGTTAATATCACTTGCATTCATTTAGTTTTCTTTGTTAGTTTTAATTTTCAAACCTCCTTCTTTTTCTTGGGAGATGAGTAGGTTAATCACCCCACTTTATAATTGAACTACTCTGGTGTCTATCATATTCCCTGAGGGATCGACCCTAACCTTGGTTAGATTATTTACTTTACAGTGACTGTTTTACTTCAAAAGGAAGTGTGGCTTGAGCGACATCAAGTATTTTGGCATCGTTGTTGGGGAATACGACTAGACTTGTTTAGTTCAAGTAATTTGGGGGGATAACCCTTACTCTTCCTGTGTTACTATTTTTCATTTTTGTTTTTTTGTTTCAACATGCGAGTTTAGTGAAGGATGGTCCAAATCGATCAGAACCATGCTGAAAGTGAGGAGAAACCAGAAGTGTCATTTGAAGAAAGGTTAGGTATTAATACTCCAAAGGCATGGGAACTTGATGAAGTCTGAGTAATAAAATAGACCAAGTCGTGTTGCGATAATAAATCAGGCGTTACTTGGGAGGCAACCCAAGAAGAGAGAGGCACTTAGACCCCCAGGTATGTTCTTTTGACCCCTACTCTTTACTTTTGATATTCTATGTGCATTGGGAATAATACACATCTTTGTCGATGGGGTGTGGGTATTTTTAAGCCTTAGTGAAGTCTGAGTAACTGTGGCCTATAACTATCCCAAATTTTTATTCTAAAAGGTTTTCTTTCTTATGTTCTTTTCCCCTGCGGATATTTACTTTTTGTTGAACCGACATGTTTAGGATGTTTAGGTAGTACTAGTAGCATACAGTATCGATATCTACGGCATATTATTTTAAATGATAGATGATACCCACCAAATTTTATGTTTTGATTAGTTAGTCTTGATAGCAACCATGCATGATTAATTATTTGACAATGCTTGTTTTGATAATTTAGGTATAGTTGTGATACAAAGCATAATCTGAATAGTCTGTGTTGATATGTAAGCAGTGCCATGAGTGAGTGAGCTTTAATTGCATGATTCATATACTATTTTTCAATACAGAATTTCCCCTATTACTCTGACTTAGACGGTAGAAGAGTTGGTTAGGAAAGGATCTTAGGTCATTGTTCTTAATAGTCCACTTATCCTAAATAACCAACCAAATGTGCTATATATCCTTTGTTCCCCGTGTTTGATCCTAACATAGACCTCTTTCTTTGTAAATACCTTAGTAACTTTGCCTTGATAAATAATAAGTTCTAAAATTGGTCATGTTCCTTCCTTGAACATTGTGCACCTCGACTAAAGCAGAAAGCTTAAGTTGAGGGTGGCTACTAAAAGTGGCCCAAGTTACGGGAATAGATATTGTGCACCTCAACTCAAGACAAAAGCCTCAACTGAGGGCGGCTGGTGATAGGAAAAATCATGAAATGAGGGAGAAACTAGTGATATAGAAAAGGGGAAGAAAATGTGCTAAAGAGTGCGAGAAAAATAAAAAAAGTGCCTAATCGGTGTGCTAAAAAGAAAAAGACTTTGAAAAATAAAGGCATTGTGCAAAAAAATGAGAATAAAGCACCCTAAGAGGCTTAAAAAGGGAAGAAAAAGGGGAATGAGAAAAAGGATAGGTTGGTAGGGTAAAAGTGTAGAAAACATAGTGTCAAGGAGGGTCATTAGTTACTATATTCCTAAAATATCACACCAAAGACCTCTGAGCCTATGTTACAAGCCTAGAAACTCCTAAAGTGGTCCTACTCCAACTAGTTGAAGATATTAGTTGTGAGTATAGGGGAAAGCCTATGGTAATGGTCACAGTATTTGAATATCATTTGTGAGAGTGAGTGTTATAGTATTGTTCCAAGCACTAAATCTGAAAATATCATCCGGAGTGAAGAATGGGACTTCTTTTGTGAGGGCACTTGTATTGCATTGTTGATAAGTGACTAAGTTAGTGATTGTTGTTTATTTATGGTTACAGAACTTATCATAGTTGCACTGTTGGATATATTGGTCTATATTGGTTTGCCTGATAACCTATCGGATATGTATTTGAAAGTGGTGAGGGTATATGTACTTGATTTGGTGAAATCTGTACCATTAGGTTAAGGTCTATGTGTCTCTATACTGCTTATGTAGATTGAGTCTATAGCTTGAGGACAAGAAATAATGTTAAGTTGAGGGTGTTTATGTGCTACTAAAATGCAACACTTCTGATGCTTAAAACTTAGAATGTTGTGTGTTCTTGAAGCGATGTTAGTATATTTGATGTGTTTTTGTGTTGTTTTGCAGGATTTTAGTGTTGGCATAGTTCTAGGGCAAAGTATGTTGAGATAGCAGTTTTTGGTGAACCATGAAACCCTTCAGGGGTCCTGAAATAGTTCATGAGTCATAGATGGGGTGTCGTAGCAATTTCCAGTGAAGGGTGAATTTTCTAAATGTGATTCTAAAAGCATGCAGACGAGTCATAGAGTATAGTCGTGCCTTGAGGATCAGAAAGTGAAAAAGTTCTAAAATTCCATTAAATGAAACCTTTCGTGGGCCATAGAATGTTACACGACCCGTGGAAAGGTTTTGTTGAATATATCTCCAGATCTAAGTTGAAGACCACAAAACCCCGACACATGAGTTGTGGAATGGAGTACCAGTCGTGAAGCTACTCGTGGATTATGCTAACACAATTTTCCTATTCTGTTTTTGGTTTTGTATTTTAGACATTACAAATAGGTTTAGAGGTTATTTTTCAAAAGGTTTCGAGAGAGTTTGTACTAATTCATAGTTTTTAGTAGTTTTAGAGAGAGAAAAACAACTCTTGGTGTTCTTGATTCATATTTTGATTTCTATTTGAAGTGTTGAATTTCTTGTTCATGAATTTCCTTGTGTAAGTGCTAAATTATGTTATTCTACTTCACAATTCTTGCATTTACACTGATCATGAGTAGCTAAATTCACAACTAGGGTTGTAGGAACCATGAATAATTAACGAGGTAAAATCGAATATCTTGTAACTCTTGGAAGGTGTTTAAGGATGTATTAGTTATTTCTCTTCACTTTAACTATTTTTTAACAGAAGGCCAGTGTTAGAACCCGTCTAGTGTTATTCATTGGATCAAGGAGGTAATGAATAGGAAAAGAGGATAATTAACAGGATTCGGTTGAGATGTTCTCGTCTAATCAACCAAACCAGATCAAGGGGAGGTTGTACTGGGATAAAAATGTAAGGCTTACTAATGTCACATTGTGGGGATGGATCAAGTTTCGTGACAAAATTTACCTATACGTTACATCAAACATTTAGGTACAATTAACTTATTGTCCTACATCTACACACTGGAAAAAAGATTGTAACTATCTGATAATACCGAGTTAGGAAATCTTGGGGAACACATCACCCTAGTTAGCTCTTCTACTGGTTACACATCAAAGTTTAGTTTTCTTTGTTAGTTTTAATTTGCAAAGAAAACCTTTTTTCTTGGGAGATAAGTAGGTTAATCACCTTACTTTACAATTGAACTATATTGGAGTCTACCATATTTGCTGAGGGATCGATCCTAACATTTGTTAGGTTATTTACTTGATAGTGACTGCTTTACCTCAAAAAAGAGGTGTGGCTTGAGCAATATCAGTCACCCGGGAAATAATTAGGAAATTGCACTAAGTTGCAGTGTTGGAACTCATTCACAGTCAAACAAGGAGAAATAATAAAAGAAACTAACGAGGGGCACCTACATAGGACCCTATCATGGACCGTGAAAGGTTTCGCCCATGGAGGCTAACTTGGTGATTCTGCACTTAGGCTCTTTTCAGAAAAGTATTTAATGAGCCATGAATAGGTCCACAGTCCATGAAAGGTATCATGAAAGGTCTCTTTACAGCAAAACACCTAAGGGCCCATTCACAGAACCTTGCACAACTCATGGAAGGTTCCACGAATATTAAAGAACTACATGGTGAGCCCTCCCCCCCCCTTCCCCCACGATGGAGTATCATCAATCAGCCCAAGATCAAGTATTTTACATACTATAGTCTACACAAACTCGAAAAAACATACAAAATCAACACCAAAAATGCATTTTCACGTGGATTTATAAAAAAGAAGCACCAAACTCATCAACATAGTACCAAGTTATCAACAATGGGGGTTTACATCTTCACAATGAGACACAAGACACAAACCATCATCCACTATCACATTCTAGATGAACAAAAAAATACGGACAGTAATACTCATGGACACAACATAGAACTAAAAGAAAGAAAAAAAGAACACTTACTGGAAAATAGACAAGGTAAAGATGAAGAACCCACTTGAAATCCTAAGCCCAAAATAAAATTTTTGCTACGGATCGTGAAAAGGGACCTCACAATCGTGGTTTGGGAGAAAGAATTTGGTGGATTTGAGAGTGAGAGGAGAAAAATAAGAGACAAATAAAGAAGGGATTAATTTTAGGTATTAAAAAGGGGATTTCTAACCTAGGTCAAACCAGGTTGGCTCGACTCCTCCTTCACGATCCGTAGAGCATTCCACAATTCGTTGAACTGTTAGTAGACCTTAACTTGGGCAAATTTGACACTTACCTGTTCCACAGAACCACTCACGGCTCATGGAATGTACCATGGTCTGTAAAGTGGTCCATAGACCATTCCTTCATGCCAACATCTTGCACTTTGTTTCCACAGACCGTTGTATAGTCCATATAGACTTCTACGGGCCATGCAAGTGCCCATGGAACCCTTCTTTCTCATAATTTATTCTATTCCAGCACTGGTCCGCCCCAACTCACATATATCCATCCTTTTGAGCCTATTCCAGAACCTTTTCAAGACTGCAACCACACAACAAATAGCACGTGATAGACCAATTTCACCAAAAATCAAAATAGACAAAACTAACTGGGAGATGTAAAATACAATCCATAGGTTTTCTCTTATGAAGTACCTGATTTAACGTCGCAGCACAACGCAGTCTCCTTGACTACTCAGCATTCGTCAATCAAGACCTCCAAAACTATTTTGATTTCCTCGGTTATCCCTAAGTACAACTTTACCCTCTAGCCATTCACCTTGAATTTGACCCCATCTGAATCTTGAACCTCAATAGCACCACGGGGAAACACTTGGGTCACACTGAATGGCCCTGACCACTTGCATTTTAGTTTACTTAGAAAGATCCTTAATATAGAGATATATAAAATAACCCTGTCTCCAACACTGAAACTCCTTTGTGCTATGTGCTTATCATGCTGAAACTTTATTCTATCCTTGTAGAGTGTTGCACTCTCATAAGCACGAAGGCAAAAGTCATCCAACTTATTGAGTTGGTCAAATCTCAAGTTAGCGGCATCACTCCAACTCAGGTTCAACTTCTTTAGAGCCCATAATGTCTTGTATTCTAGCTCCACGGGAAGATAACAGACTTTTCCGAAGACCAACTGGTATGGGGGCATACCAATCGATGTCTTATAAGCCGTCCGATAAGCCCACATCGCATCATCTAGTTTTCGCACCCCATCGATTCTGGTAGCATTAACCTTTTTGGCCAATATCTCATTGATCTCCCTATTAAAAACCTTAGCCTATCCGTTGGTTTGCAGGTGATATGGCATTGCCACCTTATGCTGCCCTATCCCATACTTGGCCAATAAAGATGGAAAAATCTAGTTGCAGAAGTGGGAACCCCCATCACTAAATATAGTTCTGGGTGTCCTAAATTTGGAGAAGATATTTCACCTTAGAAAGCTTGCCACATTTTTACTCTCAATGTCAGGTAGTGCAATGGCTTCAACCCACTTGGAGACGTAATCAACCTCCACTAAAATGTATCTCATGCCATACAAACTCACAAATAGACCCATAAAATTGACTCCCAAGACATCGAACAATTCCACTTCAAGAATTGGGGTCATGGGGAATTCCTAGCACATCTAGCATGGATCATAGATCTGCGCCAAGTCATGGGCATCTCTATAGATAGTGGTCCAATAGTACCCACACTGTAGGATCCTCTTTGTTGTTCTTGTGCCACCATGGTGCCAACCTACTTGAGAAGAGTTGTAAGCCTCCAGAATACTCATCATTTTTGCCTTAGCATGCATCGCCTGATAATATTATTTGCATATATCTTGAACAAGAAGGGATCATCATAAAAGGAACTAGCAGCATCATAAAGAAACTTCTTCCTCTGATAGAAGGTAAGCCCCCAGGCATCACTAGCCAAATAATTTGCAAAATCAATAAACCAAAGAACAAGATCAATACAAGCAGCTAATATATGTTCGTCTAGAAATGAATCATCAATGTCCAACATATCATTACCTATGGATTTATCTTTCAATTTGGAGAAGTGATAGGCTACCTAGATTTTGCTTCCTGTCCTATCCTAGACCTCGAAATCAAACTCTTCGAATAGGACAATCCATCTGATCAGTCTAGGCTTAGTATCCTTCTTGGCCATTAGATATCTCAAAGTAGCATGGTCGGTGTGCACTATCATCTTTGTACCTAGAAGATAGGCCTAAAATTTATCAAAGGCATAAACCACAACCAATAATTCCTACTCAATCACTGTATAATTTTGTTGGGCATCATTCAAAGTCTTGCTAGCATAGTATATGAAGTGAAAAATCTTATTGCACTTTTGGCCCAGCACAACTCCCACAACAATCCCACTGGCATCACACATGACCTCAAATGGGGCAGACTAGTCTGGTGCCACTATCATAGTGCATACATCAATTTGGCCTTTAGGGTGGCATAGTCCTATAAACATGAATCATCAAAGTGAAATATGGCTTCTTTCTCCAAAAATTTGCATAGTGGGTGTGCAATTTTGGAGAAATATTTTATAAATCGGTGGTAAAAGTTCGCATTCCCTAAGAAGCACTAGACCCCCTTCATATAAATGGGAGGTGGCAATATCTCAATAACCTCAATCTTCCCTTTGTCCACTTTTATTCCTCTGCCAGAGATCTTATGGCCCAGGGTTGTCCCTTCCTTGACCATAAAGTGACACTTCTCATAGTTCAGACCAAATTTGCTTCTTCACAACATTGTAAGGCCCTGCTAAGATTGAGCAGATATTCATCAAAAGTATCACCCTTTATAGAGAAGTCATCCATAAATACCTCAAGAGTGGCTTCAACCATGTCATGGAAGATTGATATCATGCAACGCTGAAAAGTGGTTGGAGCATTGCAAAGTCCAAACAACATCCGCCTGAAAGTAAAGGTCTCAAAGGGGAGGTGAATGTGGTATTCTTCTGGTCTTCAAGTGCTATAGAGATTTGATTGTATCCCTCATACATATCTAGGAAATAGTACCACCCTCGACCTGCCAATCTATCTACATTTGGTCCATGAAAGGCATGGGAAAGTGATCCTTCAAGGTCTATCTATTCAACTTCCTGTAATCCATACAGACCTGCCACCCAATGATCGATTGAAATAGAACAAACTCATTCTTGTTATTTTCTACTACAGTCATGCCTTCTTTCTTAGGGACACATTGCACTAGGTTCACCCAGCTGTTATCAAAAATTGGGTATGACTCCTACTTCTAGCCACTTTATTATCTCTTTATTTATCACCTCTTGCATAGGTGGATTCAGCCTTTGTTGATGCTTAATGCTTGGGACATAATTGTCCTCCAACTTGATTTTATGCGTACATACTCCTAGAGAAATCCTAATAGTATTTGCTATGGTCCAACCAATAGCCCTTTTTAACCTTTAGAGGACCCCAACAAGGTTGTAACCTACTCTGCCTGAAGATCTGCAGCAACAATGATAGGAAGAGTATTGTAAGAACCCAAAAATGCATACCTCAAGTTTTGTGGCAACTCTTTAAATTCCATTACAAGGGGCTCCTCAATAGATGACTTGGAAACCAAATGAGGTCTAATTTTCAAATCTAGATCTAACTTCTTAGGGGTAAAAAGTTTGGACCCATGCCCTGTAATGGATGATCAATCTCATCATACCCCTCAATTTATTCCTCTTCAAAATTCATGATCACTGCTACCAATGGCTCCACACTTATCCTCTCTTCTATGAGGACCTCAGTAGAGCATGTATCATCAACATCAACAATTGACATCATTGTGACATCCTTGGATCTCTTCATTCATGTACACACATTAAACTTCACTTCATCAGTATTCATGTGTAATGTAAGCTCCCCACGTTCCATCAACCAAAGCTCTTCTAGTGTCCAAAAATAGTCTCCCAAGGATGATGGGGACCTCAAAATCCATCTAGAGGCCAAAATGATTAAGTATGTTGGGAAGATGAATTTTCTCACTTGAACTATCACATCATATAGGATCCCCACAAGTCTCTTCACTCTTCACTAACACGTCTGCCATTAGTAAAAGCATAGACGTCGGTATGGGGGCTCCAAAACCCAACTGCTTATGGACTTCTAGAGGCATAAAATTAATGCTAGCTCCTAGGTAACATAAGTATCATGCAAAATCATAGGCACCAATGGTGCAGGGAGCTGTGAAGGCTCCCCGATCTTCCTCCTTTTCAATCGAAGTCTTGGTAGAAATAGTGCTACAGTAACGAAGGTTATATGTGGGCTCAGTTGTGACAGTCTTCTTAATAGTTACTAAGTTCTTCATGAACTTAGAATAACCCAACATTTGCGCAAGTGCCACCAGAGGATATTCACAAATAGTTCCTTAATAAATCGAAACTTTTGGAACTTGCCATTCTCAACTTTTTTCTTGAGCCTCTATGGGAATGGTGGTGGTTCTGGGGATAACTAGATAGGGATTTACAACTTCTGGTTCTAACTCTCCAGAACCTCTAGTGATGTCAATCTCCTTTTTGGCAATTTATGTCCCTTTATCCTCATCATTATTTTTAGCATCAGTGGGGTCCAGAGCTTTACCAACATTATTGTAAGTACCTACATCACCTGCAAGAATAGGGTTAGAAATTAGCTTACCACTCCTAGTAGTCACTTCCATGCAATGGCCATCATTTTTAAGATTCTGGACCGTGTCGCTAGGAAGTGATCCAGCCTTCCTCTGATTTAGTGTGGCTGACAACTATCCCATCTGCTAATCCATTTGTTTAATCGAGGTGGAATGTGAGGCTACTAGTTGACTTATATTATTCTTATCCCCACGCTTGTCTCCTACCCCTGGCTCTGTGGCTTTAACTTTTTGGAGGACTTTAGCCATCATTTCCTCAAATTTTGAACTACCACCACTGTTACTTAGGCATTCTCTATTCATGTGTGGCACAGATGCTCCAATCATGTCACTCATGTAGTTATCCCTGTTTTGTCAATTCCTCTGATCATGATTTCTGGGCCTGTCATAGTAATTATCACAACCATAGTTCTTGGAGTTATTTGTCCGAAAAAAACCCCTAGTTGTTCAGTACCTTATCCTCCTCATCAAAATCAAATTTTGGATCATCATACCTAGTTGAGTTGTCCATGACTTTAACTTTTTCCAACCGTCCACCTAATAACCATTTGATCAGCAAGTACATCATGTGAGCCATGTCCTGGTCGCACTCTTCTTCCTTCTGTATTTGCTCTGCAATCATCTAAAAAAGAAACCCAAAATGGTCCTCATCTCTAGTGTCTCATGCCCTGTTGTTCTTAGCCACCTGATCTAAAAACACTATGATATCTGAGAATTTTCTAGACATATATGATCCTCCACACATTGAATCAATGATTGATTTGGTCATAAAATTGCAGGACCTGTAAAAGACCTCCTTCAAGTGCTCATTTGTGAGATAATGGTTGGAAAATAATGTAAGCTTTTGCCTGAATCTCCCCCATGTCTTGTGTAGTGCTTCTATAGGCAGCTTCTTATGGGCCTTAATCTCATCTTTGATGGTCAACTTCCTTGGCGGTGGGAAGAATCTTTCTAGAAAAGCATCTTTCAACTCTCTCCTGGTATGAATGAAATCATGAGGAAGCTTATTCAGCCACATCGTTGCCTTGCCAGTCAGAGATAACAGAAATAATCTCAAACTGATAGCTGACTGACTAACACCAGGAATCTCAGAGGATTGTCATGTAGCAACAAAGTTCATGAGATGTTGGTTTGCGTCATCAACTACTTCTCCACTAAACAATCCTTTCAAAGTGAGAATCTATAGTATGGTGATAGTGATGGTAAACTTGATACTTGAGGGTAATGGGGGAAGGACTATCGCCCCCGTATCCCTGACATCATCATCATCATCATATATTACTCGCGATTATTGAGGGCCAGGTGGCCTAAGTGTCGATTGACATTGAGGAGGTAGTGCCGGTGGCACCACTCGCTCGTCATCTTCTAGGTTGTCAACATGACCCCCATTATTTCCATTATTTTGGTCACCTAGTTCTCTCAATTATTGTGCTTCATGCTCTTGGGCATTCATTCTGCGGATTAACTTTATCAATTAGGACCGTAGGGAATGAGTGATTCACCCTTGCTTCGAATGTTTGTCATACAAAACCTGGTTCCCTAGAAAATTAAAAACACAAAATAAAAGTAAAATTAGGAAATAGAACTACAACTAAAAACATAACTAATAGATATACTTCAAAGTCGTATTCCCCGGCAATGACATCATTTTTTATAACATTCAAATATATTTATCATAATAAATATAGACGATCGTTATCAAGCTAATTATTCAACAAAGAGATGGGGCCAATCCCATAGAGAATAGGTTAAAATAAGTCTATTAGCTATTACTTTTGAACTGAAGTCGTTACTTTCTGAAAATAACAATGCATAAAATAAATTGGAGAGTTTTGTTTAATGAGTAACAGTAGTCGGTGAAGAGAACTAGTGTGACAACTTGATGTGTACAAATTAAGAATTAAGTTAGGATTGTGTTCCCCATGACCAATAACGTATCAAGTGTTACACTCGCAGGCTATTCCTTTGTTCAAATATGCAAAATCTAGTGAGTTAAGTAACATCTAATTCACCTCACGGTCCTTCTCATAAGCATTTCATTCCTCTCCTCTCGGACTTAGAATGTATCTCATGTTAACCCTCATATTGAATTTCTAAGTACTCTCCCCTTCTCAGGCTCAAGTAAATTAGACAAGTATTTATTATCTTGAATTCTAGTTATGATTATCTTTTCCTAATTACTACTTTCCTCTCGGACAAGTAATAAATACGAATGAGTTCTCAATGTGTCAACTCATCAAGAAGATATTATAGATGAACACAATCATAATACATGTTATTTAATCACCAGAATTTACCCTAAGTGTTTTCCTAACTCGTTATTTTTTCATGGTTCCCAAAATCCTAGCTATGGATTTAGCTAAGCATAGATAATAAAAATAACCCACAAATAGATGACGATTTCATGGTAAAAATCACTTACAATGTAACAGAAGAATCATCAATCCAAATACTTGATTAAAAGATAAAAATAGAAATATACAATCATGTTTTGTGTTAAGTCACCATTTCTCTCATGTTGTCTTAGCAGTCAAGAATCATGAAAAATGGAAAAACAAAACCCAGCATGGACCATAGACGATTGTACGACACATGAAGGATTTCACGGACTGTGACATGGTTTGTGGTACTTGACTTGTGATGATCCTAGACTGGCCCCTCTTCTATGACGAGCTCCAAGAGTAGTGGTGGGTTCACAGCCCGTAAAAGGGTTTGTGAACCTTACCTTCAAAAAATCTTCAACAACTTTTTTCATCTCCATCTTTACGACCACCTCCATGGTCCATGGTGTGGTCCACGGCCTGTGGAGGCCTCATGGACTTCCACTTGCATATTTTATCTAATTTTTTATGGGATTTTCCAACTTACTTAACTTTCTTACGAGTTGTTGCACAAACCGTGGAGGTTCTATGGCCCATGAAAGTGTTAGTAGAACCTGCGTTTTGATTTTTCTTCAGTTCCAATTTCCAAGGCAGGACCAGGGTAACCTCGATGGTCCGTGAAGTTGTTCATGGGCCATGAGAGTGTCTGTGAGCCCTGAATTAAGTTTTCTCCAAACTTTTCTTCCATGGCTAGTTCTACGAGGGACTTTCATGGTCCATGAAGCGGTGCACGAGTCGTTAAAGTGTCCGTACAACAACACTTTGACCCTTTTTTGCTCATTTTCCTACATCCATCCAATTTGCCATGCTTTTCTTATTTTTTTGCAAATTAACACAAAACACACATCAAACCAACAAAATTGATTGAGAGCTTGGAAAAATTCTATGTTTAAAGCATTATAAAAGTCATATTTTCATGACTTGTCAGTGATTCTAGATATGAGTGATTTTGATATGATTTTAGGCATGACATGGTTGTTCCCCTATCATTATATGATTAAGTGTCATGCTAAGACTGTTGCTCTAGAAATCTTGAGCAGGAAAAGGTTAGAGTGGAAAGGGGTGCATATGCCTAAGCCAGTTAAGATCATCTCCTATATTTGGACTAAGAAAATGGTAAGTCAAGATTGTCTAGCATAGTTGGCTCATGTTAGGAATGTTAAGGCAGAATCCCCTTATACTAATTATATTCTTGTAGTATCTGAGCTTAGGATAGTCTTTTCTTTAAATTTTTTTGGCATTCTTCCTGATAGTGATATAGACTTCTACATTGATTTAGAGCCCGACATTTGTCCTATATTTGTCCCTCCCTATCGTATGGCCCCCAATAAAGTTAAGAGAGATTAAGGTTCAGATCTAAGAACTTCTTGATAAGGAGTTCATTTATTCTAGTGTTTCATCGTGGGGTGCTGAAGACTTCTTTGTTAAGAAAAACGATGGTAGTATGAGAATGTGTATGGACTACCAGTAGTTGAATAATGTCACTACTTACAACAAGTACTCGTTACCCCATATTGACGATATCTTTGACCAGTTATAAGGTGTTTCAGTGTTCTAAAAAATTGATCTTAGGTTTGGTTATCACCAATTAAAGATTAGACTTGAGGATGTGTCTACGACTATTTTTCAAACCAAATATGGCCACTATGAATTCTTAGTGATATCTTTTGGTTTGACCAATACTCCCGCAGCCTTTATGAGTTTGATTAATGGGGTGTTTAAACCATTTCCATATTTGTTTGTTATTGTATTCATTGATAATATTTTATTTTACTCAAATAGTAAAGAAGAGCATACAAACCATCTTTGCATTATTTTGGGTGTCCTAGAGAAATGGAATTGTATATAATATTTTCCAAGTGTGAAAATTTTGGTTGTCGTTTGTTGCCTTCTTAGTGTATGTTGTTTCAACAAAAGGGGTGATGGTAGATCCCCAAAAACTTGAAGCAGTTAAAAATTGGGTTCACCTAGCTCAGTCACTAAGGTGAGGAGTTTTGTGGGGGTTGCTAGCTACTATCGATAGTTTGTGAAAGACTTTGTTTCTATTACTACCCATTTGACAAGGTTGACCTAAAAGGATATGTCATTTGAATGGACTAACAAGCATGAAGAAAGCTTTCAAAAGCTCAAGACTCTTTTGACCACAACCCCAATTCTGACATTGACAGTGGAAGGTAAAAGTTTTACTATTTATTGTCATGCCTCATGTATGGGTTTGGGGTGTTATGTTGATACAGTATGAGAACTTCATAGCTTATGTTTCGCAGCAACTAAAGGTTCGTGAGAGAAACTACCTAACATATGATTTTGAGTTGGTAGAAATGGTGTTTGTTCTAAAATCTAGTATGGAGCTAAGTATGAGGTATTCGTTGATCATCGCAGTTTACGGTATGTGTTCACTCAAAAAGAGTTGAACTTTTGATAGCAGAGGTAGATGAAGATACTTAAGGACTATGATTTCACCATACAATACCACTCAGGTAAGGCTAATGTGGTGGCAGACACATTGCCAAAAACCAATAAGTATGGATAGCCTAGCTAGGTTGAATGTGGCTAATCTACTCTAGGCTAAGGAAATATAGGAATTGGAGGCTAAGTTCATAAGGTTAAGCATCTCAGAGAAAGGTGGGATGTTGGCAAATATTTAAATGAGACCCATTTTCATAGAGAAGATTAAGGCTAAACAGTTTAGGGATGAAGATTTAAATGATATTAAAAAAAAGGCATTGTATAGTAAGGCACAGGATGCTGCCATGGATTCAAGTGGTCTACTCAACTTTAGGAAAAGGATTTTTGTCCCTCATGTAGATTACCTTATAATTGAGAAGATATTGTTAGAAGCTCATGGTTCACAGTATTATATTCATTCGGGTGTGACCAAGATGTATTGAGACTTGAGATGACTATATTGGTATTTTGGCATGAAGAAAGACATATCTAAATTTGTTCCCAAGTTGAGAATAGGTAAAATAAGAACATCGAAGGCCAGCAGGCTTATTTTAGAGAATGTCTATCCCTAAATGGAAGTGAGAAAGAATAGCCATGAATTCTGTTGTGGTTCTCTCTAAGACCTTGGGGAAATTTGATTCTATTTGGGTTATGATTAACAGGCTAACAAAAGCATCCAACTTCATTCTAATCAGAGTGGATTATAATGCTTAGCAGTTGGCAAAAATCTATGTGAAGGAGATAGTGAGGCTGCATGGGTGCCTCTCTCTATCATCTTAGATCATGGTACTCAGTTCACCTCTGAGTTTTGGGAGAAATTATATGAGGAGTTGGGTGCGCAACTCATTTTTGGCATAACATTTCATCCACAGACTAATCTACAGATAGAGAGAACTATCTAAGTGTTGAAAAACCCTGTTGAGAGCTTATGTGATAGACTTTTGCAATCATTCGGACAAATTCCTACTATTGTGTGAGTTCTCTTATAATAATAGTTATCACTCCAGCATAGATATGACTCCTTTTGAAGCTTTTTATGGGAGATGATATAAATCACCCATAGGATGGTTTAAGAATGGAGATGTGAAGCTCTCATGGGTGGACTTGATAAAAGATCCCTAAGATAAGGTAAGAAGAATTCAAGTTAAGTTTTTGTCAGCCCAAAGTTGAAAAAAGTATATGTGTATCTCAAGGTGAGAGACATGACATTTCAGGATGGAGAACAAGTTCTCTTAAAAGTGTCTCCCATGAAGGGTATTGTGCGATTCGATAAGAAATGCAAGCTCAGTCCTCACTATGTTGACCCATTTGAGATACTTAATTACATAGGACTAGTGACTTATAGATTGGCACTACCATTTAGCTTGTCTAGATTACATCTTGTGTTTCATGTGTCTGTACTAAAAAAGTACCAAAGGGATGGATACTACATTGTTAAGTGGTACTTAGTATTGTTGGACAAGAACCTACAATATGAGGAGGAGTCGATTGTCATCCTTGATTAGTATGTCAAAAAGATGAGAAGAAAGGAGATTAAGTCTGTGAAAGTTCAATGCAAGCATATATCAGTTGAGGAAGCAACTTGGGAGGCTAATAAGGATATGCAGGACAAATATCCTTTTTGTTCGTCGATTCAGGTACTACTCTATCCTTGCTTTAGCCTAATTTTTCTTGTTTGATCACTTGGGGATGATTGACGGGTAACTTTCTATCTATTATAATGACATAACTTTGTCGTTATTGGTAGGTCAATAGAAAAGAAATTGAGCCAGAAAAGTTTTGAGTAGTAGATTTTAAATTTTTAGCCTAGGCCATTTTCAAATGAAATCTAAGTCATGTGAGGCTTATAGAAATCTGGTACTGAATTGAAAGTTGGATTGTAAGTTTGATAATTTAAGTGGATAGTCAAGACGATAAAAAATTTATATGACTTTATGGAACTGAATTTGCACGAGTATAATTCCCCAAATTGATCTTGACGTGAGAGTGTGTTGTAAAAAGGAGGTTGGAATATGAGTTGCAAAATTTCTATCTCTGTGCAACTAGCTATAGTGGGAGTGATCCCGCAATGGTGATGCCGCCATTGCAGAGTAACTGGCCTCCATGGCGAAATAGACGCGAGTTTTAAGTTAGAAAAGTCCCAATTTCATTTTTATTTCTCCACTTCATCCTTGAGAGATCATAAATGACCTAGGACTATTTCTTTTTAGTTTTTCACCAATTCTATTGATAAAGGTAAGTTAATCATTTTTCTAACTTGTATTTTAATTCCTTGACCTTAGATTCTAGGAAGAACTGATATAGAAAAAGATTTAGAACTATAATTAATGGTGGATAAAAGTCCTAGTTGAGGGAGATGATCATGAAAGTGATCGAATTTTTCTATAATTCTGGTAAATAAGGTCATTATTATTGATTATGTGTCTTTCCTTGATTATTTATAGACCAAGAACAAGCTAGGACTTTGAAAAAGAGAAAGTGTCGGTTCTACAGAATTCAACGCTTGAATTCGAGGTAGGTGACAATTTAATGTTCTCATTTATGTGATACATGCATGTTAACTATTTCATAGTACTTTTGCATGTATGTGAAAAAAGAAAATGATGATATGAACTAATTGATAACCTATCATAATCTAATCACATCTAATGAACCCATTACTTGAACTTGGCCAGTTATGCATTATTCATTGTGAATGTGATTATGATGGTGATTGTGATTATGGATCAGGCGTCACACTTCAATATATTATTAGATCAGGTGTTATGTTCCAATAAATTATTGAACTGGGTATCACATTCTAATACATTATTTGATCTAGTGTCATGTTTTGACATATTATTGGACCAGATATCACATTTAGACACATTATTAGATTGGGTGTCACCTTTGACACATGACTTGTTTGGGTTTGGGTCCCTTGAGAGAAATATGATTGGAATTGCATTGAATTGATAAATATATTGAGACTAGTGTATGAGTATGAATTATGAATATTGTATTAATTTCAGTATGTATGAGATATAATGTGTTTTAGTTACTTGCTTGTATCTTGCTTATTGTAGTAGTCGTGTGATCTTACCAATACATTGTTGTTATGTGTGTTGATACTGCACTAGCTCCTTTTTTGTTTAGTACAGAGCATCTTCATGCGGCTCTAGATAGACCTCAACTAGGTGATCGTTGACTCCAGAATCCAATGATGAGCCAACATATTTTAGGTTGCTATGGATTTATTCGTTATCTTAATCCATTTGTTTTCGGACTCAGACATCCCTTCTTTATTTAGATGGTTTTAGATTCGAGATGGCATCCCCATGTTTAGACTTGTATGTTAGAATTTTGCTATAATGACTTTCAGTTTCTGGGATTTGTTGTTATTTTACTAGAATTTCTATGTTGAGTTTATTGGAACTCAACTATTTTCTTATTTAAACTTGCTTTGGTGACTTTAAATTGTCTAGTTTGTGTTAGTTTAATTAGTTGGGTTATAATATTGATTTTCTCACTAGAGGATTAGTGCGGGTGTCACTCACGATCCCTTTCGGGATCGTGACATGAGTACACTATTTGTGGTCAATGCCTACCTAGTTCATGTATTAAACTAGATTGGAAAAAATACTACGAGTAGCAAAATCCTCATTGGTTTCGATATTTTTCTTTTTCGTTTGGGAAATAAAGAAACATAAAATACTGGCTAAATTTAGATTAGAAAAATATTTTTAAAAAATAAATAATTAAGCTAAGGAAAATTTCTAGAAAAAATATGTTTTATGTTAAATTTTCTCTTTCTTTTTGAAAATGAAACAAAATTGGTATTGTAAAATATGATTCTCTTCTTTTTATTGTGATTTTTTGATTTCTCATATAAAACATATATACTAAAAATTAAATAAAAGTCAAAATATCAACATTAAATGTAAAAAAAGAAACTAATTGAATATTGATATAACATCAAAGAGGGTCAAAAATTACATATCTGCGAAACTTATTTATATAAATGATAAAAAAGATTTTTAGAAAGGGAAAAATAGAACCAGAAAATTTGGTTGCAACTTGTAAGCAACCTTTTGCAGTCCGTTAAACACTTATCCGAGCTTTCAAAAAAAATTGTTGGAGCCAATTTTGCAGTCCTACCAACATATTATTTTATTACGTATGCTCATTTTTCTTTTAGGATATTTGGCAACTGAATTTGTTTTTAGGAAAGTTATATCTAGATATAATATTTGTTTATGAAAATTCAAGAAAAAGTGTTATAAACACATCGTATTATGAATGTTCATATGCAATTTTCTGAACAAGTTTACAATCAAATAGACAACTTGTAAGTAGTTCAAGCAGACAACTTATAAGCAACTTCCTCCTTATAATAGCATCCAATCAAGTTAGACTTTGAAATTTGTAGGCGATCATAAAACAATGCATCAAAGAGTTGAACTTATTACTTGTATTGCCGCAGTTTTCTTGCTCAAATAATAACAATACAAATTTACTTACATGAAGTTAACTAATTTGGTTACACCACATGAACAATTACTAAAAGTTAAAGACATAATAAATAAAAGAGATACATGTTGTACACTTTTGAGACAACATAAGGTTTTTCTCTAGACTTAGTTTTTGACGCGGCAATTCTTCCTGATTTCTCCAACATTTCCTGTAAGAACTTGAATAGCTCCCATTTTCTGCATCGATCTTGCAAACTCTAAAAAGAAAGTCTTATCTTTTTGCAGTTTTTTGACGACAATTACTGATTTTGTGTCATTGAGAAGGGCCGCATCAGATTGGAACAACCCTTTGTTCTCCTTAATAAGGATGTTGAAATAATTAAGGGTCCATTTCCACAGTAGTAGCTGGGTTGGCTGGATTTGGGCACAATTTCTTCAATGATTCAGCATAAGAAGCATTGAGAGATGGATCCATGTCACCTTTCCCAGTGAAATTGAAGAGTCTCCTTGAGAATGCTCCACAATGAGCAACACCAATTGTGTGAGCACCTAACACGCATAAAGTATTTTATACTCGCGCATTTACATGTACTCAATTACAAACTAATTAATCATATCATTTGCTTTGTAAACAAACATGGTATGTACCTGATAATGCAACGAGATCATCGATATTTAGGCCTTTTTTTTCAAAGATTTGCTCAAGGGTAGCAAAATTTGAGAATGGTGAAGGTAAGTTTCCGTTCACTTCACTTGCAAGGGGAAACATTCCCATCTTTTCTTCCTGTCTCCACATCCCACATTAAAGTTTTAAACTGCATGCAAAGACTTAATCAGAGAAGAGAATTTTTATATTCTTTTATTTATACTGTCATCATATATATATATATATAAATTAATCTTTTTAAAATATTGAACTTATTATATATCTTACAGGGAAAGAAACAGAATCACGAGCAGCTAAAGCTAAAATGTCAGCACAAGAAACAACGCCATGACATTTTGCCTCAACTTGTCGCTTGATATCATCAATTACATCGAAACCACCCAAAGACAGGTTTGGCCTAGCCTCCTTCTCTGAATCATCAGTTCCCACTTTATCCAGCAATATGGATGCATCACATCCCTGAAAATTTGCATAATGTCAGGAGATTAACGTGCATGCTCTCTACGAAAGGTTAATATACAATGATAGCATAAATAACCTTTTTTGCTATACTATCAGTCAGTGTATATAACTAAAATGGTACGTATTATGAAATTAACGTGTGCATGGTAGTAATTCTAATTCGTATACATACCCTAACAAAACAATCATGGTAGTGAAGTCGAAGCAATTTAGCACCCAAGGTAGCATCAGTTTTAGCTTTGCTCCAAGTGATATCTCTAATAAGTTGTTCAGCATTCGGACAACGAGTGCTCTTATAGAAGTTCTTTCGTGGTACTTTTCCTGCGCCCCCAGCAACTCCACCAAGAACAAGACACAGAAAAACAAGACAACTTAGTACTGATTGAGTTCTCATTTTCGTCTCTTATCTAGGAATTGAAGGATTTATGCCTAATAATAACTAAGATGATGTAAAGGAAAAATGATTTAAGGCACAATGGTTTTATCCTAAAGAAGAGCATCCTTTTATAGGCAAAGATATAAGGTGTGATGGCTGGTGTTGGGAAGATAAATTATTCACTTTATATTAGCCTTAGTTTGTGGATTGTATCGAGTTTGTCTTCTCAAAAGTCTACTAAAATATGCACTAGTCCTTTTTTAAAAAAAAAAAAATATATTCTTGTTATCATGAAAGGAACTATTTTATATATAGACGACAAAAAAGTCTAAAAGAGCTTAGTGTACTTGGTACACCAATATGATCAGGACGTTTAGCTTAGTGTACCCTATTACTTACTCGCTTCATTTCGATTTATTGTAAAATTTATTTAATTTAGGGCTTCTTAGTCATATATATGACAAAAATATTTCAATAAAAATTGTCACATGCATATATCGAGATTATATAAATAGTTATATAGTGCATTTGTATTGTATATTACATAATCATGTATGTATGATGTATAACTATGAACTAGAGATGTGTATATATATTCATATACACTGTCTATACCATATTTATACAATGCAAAATTTCATCTTCCTCAACTTTTCTTTGGTTCTCGACCAACTCAAATTTTCTCTAAACAGTCACAAATTTTAAATATGAATTTCTCTCGATGTTTGAGTCTTTTGATATATTAATCACTTGGAACGCTTCACGTTTACGGCAGGTTAAATTGGAAAATTTGAACCTCCAAGCTTTTCAATGGACACAACTTAAATATTCATCTTACCAACTCAAAAATCTAGATATGAGTTCCTCTAAATGTGTTGATTCTTTTGATATAGTATTCACTCAAAATGATTCACGTTTACGACAAGTCAAACTCAAATCTTGCTTATTTTGTTTAATATATATAAATAAGTATCAGAATTTTGAAGAAGAAAAAAAAAACAACAATTTACAATTTTTAGCTATTTCGAATATAATAATATTAATTTAATTATTATTAAAAAAAATTGGGATAATATTTCTATTGCCACTAAACATCTCTTTTATTGTAGTGAAAAAAGAATGTTGAATTACGTGATAACCATCCAGACAATGATTTCCCAAAAATAATGGCTGACCATGATTAATTTAAAATTAAAAAGTCAACTGAAAGAGGTTTTTTTTTTCTTTTTGATACTACTACTACTAGTAGTTTATTTATGTTGTTTGATTTGTCTAAATCACATAAAACCTTCACTGAAGAACTAGTAAAAGAAGATAAATTTATTTATTAGAGAATGAAATGATAATCGTTTTGTATTATTATCGACAACTAGCAAAGCATAGTGCCAAAATCTTCCTTGAATATCAAAGTCAAAAAACAAAGTAATCAATTTATTTTTTAGTAGTATTAAAAATTACTTTATTTTGAAATAATTAATTTAGGAGTCCTAAGAGAATTCACGGGTCTTGAAATAGTTACACCTTGTTTGGATGGTTGGCACTCATTTTATTGTATTATATTGTTGATTTGAATATCATGTTTGTTTTGATCGTTACTAAAAGTTTATTGTATTGCATTATTTAAATTCATCGTTATATAGTGACCAAAAAAAAATTTATTTTGTGTGATGATAGTTTTGATGTGATTGTGACATTACTTTAATATTTTTTTTCTCATTTTTGTCTTTACGTAGTTAATATTTAATAATCATATTTTATGCTTTACCCTACCTTTTTAAATAGTTCTACAACATACCCTACTTTTCTTATAGATGTATATAATATAATATAATTAATTGTGACTTTTTAAGAATTGTGACTTTTTTGAAGGATTGTAACTTTTTCAGAGGGTTGTGACTTTTTCGAAAGATTGCGATTGGTTATGACCTTTTTGAAGGGTTATGACTTTTTCAAAGGGGTATGACTTTTTCGAATGGATGTAACTTTTTTGAAAGGTTATGACTTTTCCGAAGGGTTATAACTTTTCCAAACGGTTGTGACTTTTTTGAAAGGTTGTGAATTTTTTGAAAGGTTGTGACTTTTTCGAAGGGTTGTTACTTTTCTGAATGATTGTAACAAGATAAAATATCATTTAATTATTATATTGAAAGCAGATAATTTTTCACATTGAAGGATTGTAACTTTTTTGAAAAATTGTGACTTTCAAAGAGTTATAACTTTTTCGAAGGATTGTGATTTTTTTCGAATGCTTGTGATTTTTTTGAATAATAGTGATAGGCTATAATACCGTTTAATCAGAAATGATGTTTTTTGAGTTTTGTTAACGTTTATTGGGTTATTTAATTAATTTTTAAAATATTAAATTATTTAATAAAAAATAAATAATAATTATGTGAGAGCACCATTTAGGCGGGCAAAACATTC